>WSYH01003317.1:29516-51476 GCA_036426205.1 Ascaphus truei
AATAGCTTCCGCTTCCCCTCCCATGCAAAATTGTCCCTGACGAAGCTTCATAGTAGGAGGGAAACGCGCGTTGGACTCGTTATCATGTCATCAGCCCCTGTTATGGGGTTGTTTTAATATAGTGCGCAAGTAACCAGTTTTTTCACCAGCATAGCCAATATCTAAAAACAGTGTAGCTAGCAGGGTTGGCTTTATGGGTACTATCATTGTCTATGGACACACTGTAGCCGTATCCCTGCTGTAGCATCTGACTAATCACTCACTGTGCTGGTGATTGCAAGTGTTGGGCATTTTATTTTCACTATCATAGCCAAATATATAACAACAGTGTAGTTGGCAGAGCTGGCTCTATTGATACTACTATCACAATCTATGGATATACAGTATTGTAGCCGCATCTATGCCACAGCTTCTTGGCTGTTTACTTACTGTGTTAGTGATTGCAATCGCTGATCACTCTGACTCACCTTGCCTGGTTGCACTTTGTTCAGCCTCCCAGGTTTCAGTTATAATAATATACTGGAACTTACCTACATATATGTGAGGCTAACTTTGTTGCATGTGTGCATATCATTTAATTTATTTTTAAGGTTTATTACATTTAGTGTTACCGTAATATATGTTTTAAGTACATATATTAAAAGTTACATTTTATACTTACATAGTGTGCACATAAGTGAATTTTCTTTTGGAGCACAAACATTTTTGTACTCCTTTGTTTCCTTGATTCACTTCAATTCACAGTCGCACCTATTGTTTCTGACAATTATCAATATATATGTATTATTCATCTACATTACAATTTGTATAATTTAGTTGATCACTACCTATCCCTCCCCCCCTTTTTTGCTATTTGACCATATACTGGGGTATCTCTAGTAAGCCCCTTCTTGGTGTTGATCCTTCATTTATACTTATCATGGCTGGGTATCTAACAAGTGGTATGGACATCTTAGGTTGGCAGGATGAAGCCAAAAATGTATTTACTACCACACCATCAGGCACGTCAGATAAAGATCATGATATAGTAAATTACTTCCGTAATATTTCTAAACTGTTACGGACTCAGTCTCAGGTCTTGTTGGAGATCACTAGCTTGCAGAAATACCTTGATACTAGTATGATCTCACGTGGCTTGAGACTGAAGTTGAGTCCTGCCTACTATATTACCTCAACTGAGTTTATTAAAAACTGGGAAGATACTTTATTGAACTGCTCAAACGAACTGATGACCATGCTGATAGAACACGAAAAAGCTCGCTTAGATGTGACTAACAATGAACTAGACACTAGTCTCAAAGATATTGGCAAGTTCAATAAGTTACAGGAATTTGAGGAAATGGAACGTCATGAGAAATTTAGGAGAGATTTAAAGGAAAGGAAACACATCAAGTTCCTTCGCGATAGCAATGATTATGAACAGGGCACGGTGTATAAGTTTCCTACAAGGTCTAGGAGAAGGGGCAACTTCTCGGGGTACTCCTCATCTGAGACTGATGTGTCTGAGGGCGAACAGTCAGGCCCAAGACCACCAAGTCAATCTAGTGGTCGTGGTAGGAAGAACCCCAAAAGTAATAAGGTGGTTTTTTTTAGCACAGGCCCAGCAAAACGTAAAACCAGTAGGGGAAAAAAGAAGCCTAAGGGAAAACAAGAACCCTCCGGCCCCCACTTAGTAGACACCACCTGTCCTACAGATGCTATGCAAATATACAATCTTTCCAGCCATGTTTTTAGTGACGAACAACTCACATTACTTAGAAAGGGGCTTTCTTTTTCACCTACACTGGCGACACACTTTATTCGAGCTCGGCTAGTCCCACGAATTCGGGTATACCCGGGTGTATTGAGGTTTGTGACTGTTTTCTGCCCGAGTGCATTGGGTTATTTTCCAGGCAGGGATTGAAGCATTTTATTCCCGCTGGCTGCAATACTGCACAGTATATATATATATACTGCATTACAATTCATGAATTTATGCCATCTGGTAGACACGCGAAGCATTGCAGCCTATTAAATCCTAATCATTATCATTTAACAGATCAGCCGCCCGTCAGCCAGGCATGAACCCAGGCTGGGAAGGCAAACGTAACGGGGCTTGTCAGAGGTGAGGAGTGGCGCATTCCAGGTATCTGCCAGGTACATACTGGGTATTTGCTCGAATAAAGTGTGTCGGTGCAGTACCTTTGATTTCAATTTGTTCGAATGGGTGAAATATTTAAATCTTTTTGGTAGGAAACTACTATTACACAAATTTCATTCCAAAAGAGCAAATGATACTGAACTCACTGCTGGATTAAGTGCTCAAGAGAAACAGAATCTTGATGATGTAATACATCTGTTGGAACAAAATGTCTCCACAGACACGGAGATTACTGGACCATTCACTCATCTCAAGAACAAAAGTAATTTTACTCCTCTTATGAACATTTGTCCAGCAGTTGAGTTATTTATTTCCTGTGTCACAAGGGATCTGGAAGCTGTTCCAGAACACTGTAGATCCATTAATAACATCACTATGGAGGAAAGAAAGGGATTAAAAGAGCTCATGTGTGAAACATCTTTTGTGATTAAGCCATCCGATAAGGGTGGCAATATTGTAATCCAGGATACCGATGCATATGTCAAAGAGAACAAGAGATTATTGAGTGACAAGGATTGTTATGAGATCTTGGAAAACAGTCCAACTTTTAGTTATAAACAAGATCTATTGTCTATACTGCAAGAAGCCCTTGATAGGGATATGATAAGCAGACAAGAATATGACTTTATGTACCCTAAATCACCGACAGTGGCGACATTTTATACTCTGCCCAAACTACATAAAAGATTAAAGTCACCCCCAGGTTGCCCTATTGTATCGGGGAATAATTGTCTGTCTGAAGGGAGCAGCATATATCTGGACAAGGTCCTTAGAGACTTTGTTATAAGTTTACCATCTTATGTGCAAGACACAAAAGACACCCTTAAAAAACTCAATGATGTTAACATCTCCACTGAGACCATTCTCGTGAGTTTAGATGTTGAATCTTTATATACCTCCATTATCCACGAGAATGGTCTCAATGCTGTTAATCATTTCCTTAAAACAAGGGACTGCAGATTCAATAGACATAACATGTTTATTCTGGACCTTCTCCGCTTCGTGCTTACCCACAACTACTTTGTATTTGATGGGACTTACTACCACCAGACCCAGGGTACAGCAATGGGCACAGCATGTGCCCCTACATATGCGAATCTGTACCTGGGCTGGTGGGAATATGTCCACGTGTTCAAGGAGGAACTATCTATGTATACACTACCGACACACTTTATTAAAGTGTGGCCGGTTCCGCAAGCCGGGAGATTTCCCGGCTTGCTAGTGGCCACCCCTCGGCGTGCCGCGCGTCACCGATGCGCGGTCACGCGTCATCGGGAGCCTGCGCCCCCTGCACGCGCGTCCAGGGCTCCCCGAGGGAGCCCTGGTGTCCCGCGATGTGGGGGACGGCAGCAGGGGGTTCCGGGGGACCCGGCGGACCCGGCAGCGGGAGGGAGAGCGCCCCGATCGGAGGGCGCTCTTCCGCTGCTTCGGCGCGCGCCCGGCACCCTCCGGCGCGCGCCAGTTTACTGCTGCGGCCGAGAACGGGCAAATGCTCGAATAAACTCGGCCGCAGCAGTACTGACCATATTCTATTATGGATTAGATAATCCAAGGATGGGAAGGGGGAAAAAAAGGGAGGGGTAGGGGATGCTCCCGCATCAGCAGGTAAATGAGTGATAAGTAGTATGTCAGGCAAAATGCCGGTGCAAAAGAGGAAAAATATATATAGCTGAAAAAAAGAGACCATACGGTCTTTTGAACCGTGCCTCAGGGCGTTCTCCGTTAGCACACTTTGTGCTTGCCCTCTGCAGAGCTCACACACTATTCAGCTACGCATCCCACCATTACATACATGAGGCTATAACTGGATACGGTCTTCGAACCGTGCCTCAGGGCGTTTCCGATAGCACACTTTGTGCTTGCCCTTTACAGAGCTTACACACTATTCAGCTACGCATCCCACTACTACATGCATATGGTGGTTGAGTTTCCATTTTTATGATGATCATCTTTGTTGCGTTGTTATTGTTTTCACCATGTTTTGTTTATTTGTTGTACACACCGCTTAAGTGGACTAGGGACATCATCCAGATATATACCATCTGTCCATTCGGTGTAAGATAATCACCCTTCCAGACTTAGCTTCAATGACCTATACCATTTTAGGTTAATTGAATTATTGATAAAAGGATTTCCATACGGCTTATGGGCCGTCGATTCTGGTATTATAGTAATGGGGATTGTCTGAGCGACACAGTTCCACATTAAGGTGTTGTCATACTTATATCTCCTCTCAAGTGAGGACGATTTTGTTTGGTTTGCCTACTAGGGGCTGGCCCTGGATTATATATACCATGCCCCTCTATACAATCCTATTTTAAACCTTCTCTAGTGATTAAAAGGTTTTTAAATACACTCATTATCATCAATCACTGGCCAATCCGAGTGCATTCAAGGAGTATATTCTATTATGGATCAGATACATAGATGATATCCTCTTGCTATGGGACGGCCCACAAGACTGTTTACTTGAGTTCGTTGCACTTCTAAACAAGAATACTCTAAATTTGAGACTGACAACTGTCTGTAGTAACACTTCAATTACCTTCCTGGACTTGGATACTGCACCGACACACTTTATTAGAGCAAATACCCGGTATGTACCTGGCAGATACCTGGAATGCGCCGCTCCTCACCTCTGACAAGCCCCGTTGCATTTGCCTTCCCAGCCTGGGTTCATACCTGGCTGATGGGCGGCTGATCTGTTAAATGATAATGATTAGGATTTAATAGGCTGCAATGCTTCGCGTGTCTACCAGATGGCATAAATTCATGAATTGTAATGCAGTTTATATATATATACTGTGCAGTATTGCAGCCAGCGGGAATAAAATGCTTCAATCCCTGCTTGGAAAATAACTCAATGTACTCGGGCAGAAAACAGTCACAAACCTCAATACACCCGGGTATACCCGAATTCGTGGGACTAGCCAAGCTCGAATAAAGTGTGTCGCCAGTGTATATACGTCGATTGCGACAGGAATATCCAAACCAAAGTGTTCAGGAAGAGTACAGCTACCAACAGCTTGCTGTTGGCACAAAGCCAACATCCGGCCAGCCTCATTTCAGGTATTCCGACTGGACAATACCTGCTTTTACGCAGAAATTGTTCCACTACTCAGCAATTTATTCTCCAGTCCAAAGAACTACGCGATCGGTTCCTTAGTCGTGGGTATAAAATGAAGACACTCAATCGTGCCTATCACAGAGCATTACATAGTGATAGAGACTCTCTCCTGTCCTCCAATACACCTAAAAAGAAGGACAACATCATAAGATGCATCGGTACCTACAATGAAAGATGGTGGGTGATTAAAAGAATCTTTGCCCGCCATTGGCACCTTCTTTTATCCGACGGTGACTTGGCTAAAGCTATTGGACCCAGACCTAATATCACTAGTAGGAGATCAAAAAATCTACGTGACAAACTTATACATAGCCATTATCAGCACGCCCGAGTAGAGACTTGGCTGAGCCCGGTTAAGGGGATGTATCGGTGTCAGGGGTGCAAGGCGTGTAAATTTGCAATCACCACTAAGACGTTCCAAAACTATGATAACACACAGCACTTTAGTGTCGACAGTTTCATTAATTGTAGAACAACTAATGTCGTTTACCTTCTTATTTGTAAATGTGGGAAAAGGTATGTGGGCAAAACTACTAGGCAATTGCGTAGACGCATACTTGAACATATTAATTCAATCAAACATGCTGCAGAAACACCAGTAGCTAGACACGTCACGCACTATCATGATGGAGATGTTAATAGCCTCAAGTTTATGGGCATCTATCAAATTAGGTGCCCAGCAAGAGGTGGTAATGTAGACCAGATGCTACTACGCATTGAGGCTGAGTGGATTTACAAACTGAAGACCAGGAGTCCATACGGACTCAATGAAGGATTCACATTCACTCCCTTTATCTGATCTCCATGATTGCCTAGCTGTCTTGCCCACTCTACTTCGGATCACTCATTCATGCTGTCACCAGTACCCTTTACTACCCGTACATGATACTCATCTTTAGCTGATTTACATCTCTGTTGACCTATCTGAGAGTAGTTCTGCTACAGAGCTTGGATATCACAACCATGAGAGTGTTATATATTATTAGATTATTTTCAATTCTATTTTGAATCATTGACTATATTACCTTTCAGATAAACCCATTTTTATTATATTATGGGTTTATTGATATGTGTAACAACCAATCACACAACATACATTATGATAATTAATGATAATTTTTCAGTTGTGTGTTCAATATTTAGTGTTTAATTCATTTTATTTTTTGGCACTGTATTGTCGACATGATTCCATTGGAGGGGTTTTGCTGCATTGATCATCAATCCTACTTATGTTCATTTTTTGCTGGTTTTGGCAAGAATATGCAATGGGACTTTGCTTATGGCACTTAATTTTTATATCACTCTAGGCATGCGCAATAACAACATTGAGATGTGGAGTGAAAATTATGTTGACTCACACATGCGCAAAGCAGCCTATATAGCAAGATGTATTATGTTTGAGTAAGCATGCGCTTTGACACGGACTCACTGGCTGTAAGAGCCAACAGTCCGGTCATGCGCAGAGACAACTGGAGCCGATTTCGAGCATGCGCAGGGCTAGCAATGTTGGTAAATGAGTGTATTACCCTGCGCATGCGCAGTAACCTCCCGCGATCGGTGCCGCTCTCCGGTGTCTTCTTTTTCAGCCAGAATGCTTGCTTAAGGTCCCAGCACTAATATGACCTGTAGGATTTCTGCCATCGGCATGTTAATATAGGTAAATCTTTGTGATTTATGCAGCTATGCAGGCGCGCCTAGCGCATGCGCTATAGCGATGAGTCTACCCGTCGCCATGACGACTTCTGAGCATATTTTAAATAGCTTCCGCTTCCCCTCCCATGCAAAATTGTCCCTGACGAAGCTCCAAAGTAGGAGGGAAACGCGCGTTGGACTCGTTATCATGTCATCAGCCCCTGTTATGGGGTTGTTTTAATATAGTGCGCTAGTAACCAGTTTTTTCACCAGCATAGCAATATATAAAAACAGTGTAGCTAGCAGGGTTGGCTTTATGGGTACTATCATTGTCTATGGACACACTGTAGCCGCATCCCTGCTGTAGCATCTGACTAATCACTCACTGTGCTGGTGATTGCAAGTGTTGGGCATTTTATTTTCACTAGCATAGCCAAATATATAACAACAGTGTAGTTGGCAGAGCTGGCTCTATTGATACTACTATCACAATCTATGGATATACAGTATTGTAGCCGCATCTATGCCACAGCTTCTTGGCTGTTTACTTACTGTGCTAGTGATTGCAATCGCTGGTCACCCTGACTCACCTTGCCTGGTTGCACTTTGTTCAGCCTCCCAGGTTTCAGTTATAATAATATACTGGAACTTACCTACATATATGTGAGGCTAACTTTGTTGCATGTGTGCATATCATTTAATTTATTTTTAAGGTTTATTACATTTAGTGTTACGGTAATATATGTTTTAAGTACACCTATTAAAAGTTACATTTTATACTTACATAGTGTGCACATAACTGAATTTTCTTTTGGAGCACAAACATTTTTGTACTTCTTTGTTTCCTTGATTCACTTCAATTCACAGTCGCACCTATTGTTTCTGACAATTATCGATATATATGTATTATTCATCTACATTACAATTAGTATAATTTAGTTGATCACTCCCTATCCCTCCCCCCCTTTTTTGGCTTTTTATAACCGGGATCATTTGATTGAGCAAAACAAGATGGTAAAATAAATGGTAATTTATTTCTCGTAGAAGACAGACACACAACATTACACAATTCAAGGTTAACACACTTACTGGGAATGAGGCTAACGGATAAATCCATTTTCGGAACGAAATTCCTTAAGATTACTTTTTTAGAGCACTTTCCAATGACCGGTAGTTACTCGCAAAAGTCATGGAACTATATTCAGCATGCAATGCCAGCCGCGACCGCTACGTTCTAAAAAGCTAGACTTAGAACATTTTCTGACTTGAAATTTTTTGAAGCCGGCTCGTGTCTATTCAGTTCTGAGCATCTTTGAATTTGCCACTGTTGGTTTGGCACTTAAAATCTGCGCTTCTCATTGCTGCAAGCCCTCTTAAGGCTTTCAGGCTTTCATTCACTAACCTGAACAGCCTATCAGAGCGTGGGAATTTTCTTGCCAGCCAATCACTAATTTGCTGGTTGTAAAGCAGGGAGGGCACCTTTTCTCAGTCTGCAAAAGGGGCATAAGCCAACCTGGCACCTCTGCCTCTTTGCCTTTGCATACTAAGCCCACACACTGCCCAGGCTCCACAGAGTCTGGGTTGGGCAAATGGTTGCCGGATAGGCTTGTGTTAGCCCAGGATGTGGGTAATCAAGCAGGACTGCAGTAACCCTCCTGTTCTAATACCTTGGCATCCCTGAGGCTTTCAAGTATGGACTCCGCACAGACACAAAAGCAACCAGCTTGGTTGCCATCTGGGCTGGCCATAATCCATGACTTAGAAAATCCCTCAGTTCATATACAGGTTACCAATATATATATACACACTAAACTATAACCATTTAAAAAAATCTAGTGTGTCCTGTTTCTGTGTGCTAAAAGTTATGAGTTCCTATTCTGGTGTCAGGAATAGAGTGAGTGTATATATTCCCTACAATCACTAGCCTCATTCGTGACACACATGAGAAAATAACTTTTAAAACTTTTAGACACTTTAATACCTGCTCAGCTTTATAACCTGGCTTGAGCAGCTCTTGAACCCCTAAACAAGGTTCAGTATATCTGGGTATCTCTGCTATATTGGGGAACTCCTTCTACACTAGGGATTCCGTGAATATCTGCAGATATAGTTTAAACCCTTCATACCCATTTACCTTGTCTGGATGATCCTCCAGCAGGGATCCTGGCGGTGAGCTGTAATAACGCTTCCAGAGTCAGAGTTTGGCGGAGTAATATGCTTGGCTGTATCCGAGAATCTCACTCAAAAACTTTTGTGGTATCCCATAACATTGGAACCCCGAAACAGCCATATTCTGTAAAGACTTTTTCAGACAAACCAACCCTGAAACGTACAGCCAAGAAATCTCCCGATCCCAGCACCTCAGTAAAGGCAAAAGTCACATAAATCTTTATTGTCGCAAAATTAGTATACAGTTGCAGTAATACATTTTCGACACCTGGGTCCCAGAGCTGACACTCTAAGACCCTAACATACGGGTCAGAGTTAACCAAGTGGGCTTGACCTTTATTGATGAGCCTGGTTAACCGCTTCACCATCACAATAACATCAGGTTATTGCATACGTTAGATAACAGGCATTATAGCTGCTCAAAGAGTTCACAGTTTCAAAGGTAATTCTATGAGCATGAAAAGATGAAACCATAGAATTAATGCAGAGACACTTCTTACTATAACATGTCAGAGCCCATTTAGTAACAGCTCGGGGGAAGGGGGAGGGAGAGAGGGGAGAGGGTAGGGGGAGGGGAGTCTGTGTGTCCGTTAGCAATAAAGTATTACATGTAAAAAAAAATAAAAAAACCTTGGAGATGTGCGCCGTGCACGTGGACTAGCCTGATGAAGCGAGGAGAGAGCTGCAGATGCCGGGTAAGTCCTTGCGCGGTGGCCATTTTGCAATCCGGTTAACACAATCCTGGTTATAATGCAGTCTCATTATGTGGACCCCGAGCACCGCGTTGTAACAGGGTTCAGCTGTATTTTGCAACGATGCAACAGCAACACAAGAATAACAAAACAAAATAAATAATGTCTGAAACCAAAAATGTAATGTCCGAAATAGCAATGAAGTAATGCATAATAGAAATGATAGAAGTGCATATGGGGCAAATATGAAGTTTGGAGCGAAACGTCAATGTGTGATACATTAAAATTTTAAGTGCGGGCAGTATAAAAAGCCTGAACAAACTGCAATAGAACCAACCCAGACAAAGCCAATTCGAATGGTGAAACGCGTAGGGTGAGAGATTGTGATGACCTAACCTACGTGAGGACCTGTAACTGATCTGATCGGGAATACCTGAGTCTTTTGGCGTGAATGCTGAGATTCGGCAAACAGTGGAGAGACATATCCCTTAGTGCTGCCAGCTGGAGAGATCAGAGATCAGCATCTGCTGTGTGAGACAGCACAAGCAGGAGGCAATCTCTGGATGTCACAAGCCGCAGTGCAAAGTAATATCATCCAGGAGGCGAGTCCATAAAAGTCACAGATAAGGTAGTGGTAAGCACAACCTGAAGAGTGGAGACCACACTACTAGAGCACCTGGACCGAACAAAAGCAGGAGAAAATCTGTGTCCATTAAAGGGACAGCCAGTAAGACCAGTGGAGAACACAAGCACCACCAGCTGAAAATAAAGTGCGTGCACAACCAGCTAAAGTGTTGATACTGGGTAGATGCGGGTACCGCGGATGTGAGCGGTTTGTGAAGCCAAACCCCAGAGTAAGATCACACTTAACCTTTTGCTGGTACACACACAAGTAAATACTAACTGAGGAACTCTGCTAACTCAACATCATCAATATTACAAGTATATAAGTTATGCCACATTTAACATACACTGGACTAATCAATCAGTCCTAAGAACATTGGAGTTCTATATCTATGTATCAAGTGCAATTTATCTCTAGTTGAAAGCAATATAAGCAAATATCTATATGCCGATAACTAGGAAAGAACGGACACCATCCTAACAGACGTTAAAGAGACTTTACCTTCTTTTGGGGCTTGTTATATGCACACAAGTTAGGATTTATAGATTGTATTAATATCCACTATTGTATGTTTATAGTAATTGTTACCTTACAAGCTTATTTTAGTCTCAATACAGCAAAAAAGTACCCGGGTGCTACCTCAATTGAAGTGTGTAGGAAAAATAGATACTGGTGTATTTACAACCTTTTTGGGGTTTATTGCCCCTTCACTTCGTAGTGCCCTCCTGTGACTCTGACCCCAACAGGATCTATCCAGGATCCTTAATAGTAATTGGAACAAAGAAAAGAAAGGGGAGCACAGGTTGAGGGATAATGAGATGTAGAGAGAGGGTATTAGTGCTCTCTGATGGGGGTCCAATAGAGTATAATGATACCCAAATGGATCTCCTGCCTGGAGTGTGGTATGAGGGTGGTGATAAAAAGATATATAATAGTAATGAATGGTCACTTACACGGCCTTGTGCAAGTGCTAGTGCATCAAGGCATCTTTACATTCTTCTGTCTTCCTTCCAGTGGGGATCTCCTCCCGTTCCTCTCGCAGTCGTCCCTCCTTGGTTCGAGGGATATCTTCTCTGCTTCTTCCTTCTGTCCCTTGTTTTTCTTTTTCAGGATGTTCTTCTCATAAAAGGACAATCAGTTAGATCAAAGAATATACGATTTATAAACTTGTGGCCATATTGGCTGGGAATGGGGAGGGAGAGGAAAGATAATAATAAGCAGGGTGAACTGCAAACACTCACACGGGCTACTGTTGGTATGATCCTATAAAGGTGTCTGTTCATCTCTGCGTCTCTTCCTTCTTTTAAGTGGTTAGTGTTGGGATACAGGATTCCCTGGCGGGGATCTAAACATCTAGATCTCTCCCTCCAAAGGCCAATAGAAACAGTTAGGTGCAGATAAATGCGTGCTGCAATCTAAGGAAACCCTGAGTGGGGGGGTAGGGGATGAATAAAGATGAATAAAAATTCTACTCACACGGACTAGTGTGAGTACACACTCATAAAGGTATCTTTTCCTTCTTTGCAGGTTGTTTCTGAGTTCTTGTGTCCTCTCTGTAGTGTGCTACACAGAGCTGGGACTCCTCTTCTATGCAGGTGTGTAGGCGAAAACTGGTATACGCACTAGAACGGAACGGAGCCTGAGGAAGCCCAGCAAAGGCCGAAACGTGTTGCTCAATTGGGACAGTTTTTTTTGACCATACCAGCCACCATATTGGAGACAGAAGGGGAAGCCAGAAGCACTGCACCCGGACGCAGAAGCGGAAAGCTACATAACGAGTCCCCTATGACTCCTCTAGGTCAGGCTGCTATTCTTTGTGTGTTTATTTTGATTTAAGTTTTTTTATTCATTTTAATAAATTGTTTATTACCACACAAGTGCGTATACCAGTTCACTTCTCTGCACAAGCATATAAGTTTTAAAACACACAATTTAGTAAAATACTGTATACACTTTAAAAATATCCTACGTTTTGCTGTTATGGGAAATAGAATAAAAAAAACCCTGCACTTTATTTCTTACTAGCCATATTCCCCACACACTATAAAATAGACTGAGGACTGAACATTACAAGCCCCCTCACACCCTTATTGCAGGTTCTGGGTTACCTGTACAGTAACTGGGCATCCCCCCTAACCTGGAGTCCCCTTATAGTTACAGAGATACTTTACATCCCTTTGAACCATTTACCTTTCTGGGCTGTGCTGAAGCAGGGACCCCAAGTGTGAGTCGCGCAAGCGTTTATAGGGGAGATATTACCGAGACACTGTTTCTACACGCATCCAGGAATCCGACCTGATTCCTGGGTACATTTATAGGAGAACCAGCAGTCCCTTACTATGGCCCGGCCCTACAATACATCTGCTACCATGTAGGTGAAACTCCCTGGGGCCTACGGGGAACAAGGAACGGGTCTGGCCTAGTCATCCCTGCCATCATGAAGGGCATCCTCATCAGCATACTCCAGGTCCATGCTCTCTGTTGCCAGCAAGAGTACATGAAAAATACAATTTAATGGCCCGTAACCCCTTAATCACCTTAGCGGTTAATAACCGCTATAGTAATTAAGGGGTTAACCCACCCTCCCCTGCTACCCACCCAGGAGGCCTAACCACCCACCCCAGGCCCACTATACCCACTCTCTCCTCATTATTGGCATAGTGGTACATCATGCCAATATAATATGGGCATTATAAGCAGTCAATGGTCAACCTAATACAAATCATTAAGGCCCAAAATACACAAGAATAAAATAAATACACAAGCATCTAAACACCCCAACAATAAAAGAACTAAAAAGCTTAATAGTACAATCACTAAAATGTATCTATCACCAAAACAGCAAAATAATTACAATTATGTTATTCAAAAACATAACAATACAATTAAATAAACACCTATCCAAGCAAACTATTCAAGAAATAAAACCACTAGCCAACCAGGGAAAGTAGGGATGAGATATTTCAAATTTAATAAAGGCACAAACAATAGTAAAAACTCACATATAAAAAAAACCCTCGGCTGCAGCAAAGTCCGTGGGGCTCGGCCTGCGTCCGGGCAGCAGATGGTGACACGCAGGGCTGGAACGCACCTTCACCGCCTCGCTGCGGTGGCCTCCGAGGTACAAAAGTCTCTAGTGGATTAGAGCAACGCATTTTACTACAAAAAATTTCCTCAGGCTCTCTATGCAGATGAAATACCTCCTTAGTGATGATGTCTGCCATTTCCGGGGAGGAGGGAAACTTTTTAGGGGTATAAAATGAGCCTGTTTTGTATAATGTTCCACAATAACCAAAATCATAGTTATGAGAGGGGGGGAAGTTCCACAATAAAGTCCATGGAAAGGTGTGTCCAAGGACTGGAAGGTATAGGCAGTGGCTACAGAAACCCACAAGGAAGTGATCGAGGAACCTTAGTTTGGGCACACACATTGCAGGCCGAGACGAAGTCCTGTACCCCTGTTTTTAATTCTGGCCACCAAAAGGTCCTCCCCAGGAGCTCACATGTTTTCCGAGCCTCCGGGTGGCCTGCAAGCTTGGATTCATGTCCCCATTGAAGAACCTCCTGCCGAAGGAGAGGGGGAATGAAAAGTTTAGATGGGGGAATGGTTATTCCAATGGCAGCCTTGTTCTGGGCTTTTTGAATACAATGAAGAATTTACATAGCAGACACAATCTTATGTGAGGGAATGATGAGGCCTTTGTCCGTCTAATCAATTTCATCCGTGGAGAACTGGCGTGATAGGTCACCCGCCTTTACATTTTTGTTACCCGGGCGGTAAGAGGTCAAGAGTTCACATTATTAAAGCGACTTAAAAAGAGTACCATCTAGCCTAGCGAGTGTTTAACCTACGTGCCCCCTTGAGGTATTGCCATTCGGCATTATTTAGAACACACTTCCACTTTTACACCTGACCTGCTCACATAACATTTTTATTAGACAGTGAGCCTGATGCTATAAGCAGCGATAAGCCCCTTATCGCCAGCTTATCGCCAAAAAATCCTGCAGCGATTCAGTAACACCGACAAGCAGGCGTAAAGTGCAAAAATTGACTTTTTTTGCCAAAAAACAAAAACAAAATCGCCTTAAGCGTGGTGATAAGCCACTTATTGCTGCTTATCACCAGCTTCTCAAACTCACTCAATTCTAGTAGCTCTGATCAGCTTATTGAGGCTAATCACTGCTCTAGAATGGAGATTTTCTCTCAATATCGTCCCGCCACAAAAAGTATTGGTTTGTATTACATATTTAAATTGTATTACTAGTTTATGTAGTAGGGGGTCTCCGGAGCAGAGCCGCATTGATTTCAGGTCCAGGAACCCTCTGCTTCCCGAGATACAGGCCCCATTATGGGGTGCAAGTAACTCCTATGAGTGTAAATGTCACGCGTCACGTGACCGGAACATTTCAATGCATAGGAGATACTGGCACCTCATAACAGGGCCTGTATCTCGGGAAGCAGTGGGTCCCCGGACCTAAAAACAATGTGGATCTGCTCAGGAGACACCCTGCTCATCTACACTAGTAATACAATTTAAATTAAAATATTTTTATTTTGGACGAGATTTGCGCAGAAAGAGAGTCGTCTCTCTCTCTCTGCAGCAGAAAGAACTTGCCGGGTGAGCCCTTTTCAGAGGGCAGATCATCTTGGCGCCGGCTACTTGCCATTTGTTGAAATGTTGCTATCACTGGTATTCAGGGCTTTCTGCATAACGTGATAGCAACGCTGAAAAAATGGCGATTTAAAAACCCTGCCGCTTTTTTGTATCGGACTTTACGTCATGAGCCCCTTAGTGTCTTTCTTATAATGTTTTTTTATTATTTGGTCTCACTGTGTGTTAGTTTTATATATTTTTAATTGATTAAAATGTCCATATACTACTATACCAAAATCAGCAGCGTCTGATATGGTTTCTTAATCATTTAGCACATATACTGGGGGGCCTATCCAGAGAACTGAGAGAATGGCCATTCGCCAGACTTAGAACTCTCCATGTTTTTGGCGGATTCCCCTTGCAGTATGCAGGAAAGTGCGCATATCTGGGAGAGGAATCCGGCAGAGAGATGGCAAGCCCTGGCGAGAAGGGCTCCGCTGGCGAGATCTGTCAGCAGAGAGCGAGATCCGCCTCTCTCTGCACAAATCTTGCCGGCAAATACATTTTTTTGATTCCCGAGATACAGGCCCTGTTATGAGGTGCCGGTATCTCCTATGCATGGAGATAGCCCGATCACGTGACGCGGGACATTTCCATTCATAGGAGATACCGGCACCCCATAAAGGTGCCTGTATCTCGGGAAGCAGGGGGTCCCCGGACATAAAACCAACACGGTTCATGTCCGGAGACCCTCTGCACATGCACACTATTATTAAAAATACAGTAATGCTGCTTCATTACCTTAGCGGCTATCTGTTAAGGCAATGAAAAAGTTAAGTGACAGTAGCATGTTTATTGGGGACAATTGCCCCCAATAAACATAGCAAACACAACACAATCAGCCTCTGTGCCCCCAACAACCCCTAAACCCCCCTTATATACATAACGCATAGTTATTTTTTAGGCACAGGAATGGTACTATAGGCTGGCGGTGGCCCTCGGGTGTTTCCGCAGGGGTCCCTGCTTGCCTGCAATATCAAGTCTGTGCCCCAAAAAAATAATTTTAAAACACAAATACTTCAACATAAATACACCCCCGCCCCCCACTACCCACCCGTGAGGCATAAGCACAATCACCCCTACACACCGGGAGGCCTAACCTCTGTCCCTTGGGGACAAAACCCCCTACCCCCAATACCCAAATTCAAAACAATACACACACCCGCAATAAACATAATAATTATTAAAAATCTATACATAACCCACCCACAACATATTTCAAATATATTGTGGTGTTACTTAACCCCTTAATAACAATAAAGCTTAAAAAGCACTAAAGTTATTAATGGGTTAAGCCACCCTGCACCCATTCATTTGTAGAGTGGCTTCATCATTCAACTATTTATACTATATATATATAATATATAGATATATATAATATATAATATAATATCAAAAATAAATAGATATACCGTTCTGTGGCTAACGAAATGCTTTTATTTTTTGCGAGTTCGAGATATACATGATCTATTTCTTCGGCGATGTTACAATGAATGAAGAAGGATTACTTAAAAACAGTGTCTCTTGGAATGTTATCTGTGCTGGTCCTTCCCCCGTGGATGTGTTGTTTTTATGGCTAGAGGTGTCAAAAGGGTAAACTGAAAGCAAGTGAAGAAAGAGTGTGTATGTGATCAGTGTGAATAAAAATGAAATGGAGAGCCCACAGTATAAAGGAGAACGTCCTTGCTTATATGTACAGCCGGAAGAAGATGTGTATCTGCAAAGCTCGCACAAATAAAGCATTCGTTAGCCACAGAACTGGTATCATCTGATTTTATTTTTTGAGTCTTGAAGACTTACGACGACTAACACTCGGTACTGGATACATCTACTGATGTATAATATATGCTAGTATATAATATGGTCATATATATATATAAAATTTATATATATATATAGATATATATATATATATATTAAAATGTTTCAAATACATGTATGTTTAAGCAATCTACAAAGAAATGGTAAAGGATATCCAAGTACTAATTGAACACTTCCGATCTCTAATTGACAACATCACAGACAAAATTAAAACAAAGCCAAATGACTATTAAAACACATCTCATAAGAGAATATAGCAAGCACCTATCTAAACCAGTAAATTGCAATACAACATACAGTTCAACAATGTGTACATGATGCAAATAATATTTCCATCATGTATACAAAAGCAATCAAACGTCCAAAACAAATGCACCATTGAAAGTAAACATTAAATATAAACAAAGCAAGTAGACAATAATAAATAATGTGTACATGATGCAAATAATATTTCCATCATGTACACAAAAGCAATCAAACGTCCAAAACAAATACACCATTGAAAGTAAACATTAAATATAAACATAGCAAGTAGACAATAATAAATTACCAACACACAATTTATGGCATCCGAAATACATTACAACAAAATCCAAACCAAAACTCATACTGAATATTGTTATGCAAAAATAAATCCATAGCAAAAAAAATTCTATTTCTAACTAACACGATCATACACAATCTAAGTTCACCAAATAATCCACAATAAAAAATTAAGGCAGGGTCCCAACATATAGAGCGGTAAAGAGGTCAAGAGTTCACATGATTAAAGCGACTTAACAGAGTACCGATGCTAGCCTAGCGAGTTTTTTCCTACGGGCCCGGGCATGCCCCGCTTGGGAGTATTGCCATTCTTCATTATTTATTTGAGAACCCACTGTCGGGGAACACTTCCACTTTTACAACCTGACCTGCTCAATAACATTTTTATTAACAGTGAGCTGAATGCTATAAGCAGCGATAAGCCCTTATCGCCAGCTTAAAAGGGGAAAGTAAAAGAAGGGATGTCCCGCCAACACAAAACTGCCGGCGATTCAGTACACGCGACAATCAGGCTTACGTGCAAAAATTGTACTAATTTTATTCCAAAAAAGCAACAACAAATCGCCGTTATAGCGTTGTGAGAAGCCACTTATTTCTGCTAGGTCACCAGCGTTCTCCAAACTCACTCAATTCTAGGAGCAGGATCTGATGCACTTATTGAGGCTAAATCACTGCTCTAGAATGGAGATTTTCTCTCAATATCGTCCGCCACCAAATTTGGTTTGTATTACATATTTAAATTGGAAAATTACTAGTTTTAAATGTAAGTAGGGGGTCTCCTGACAGAGCCGCATTGAAATTTCATCCGGAACCCTCTGCTTCCCGAATACAGGCCCCATTATGGGGTCAAGTAAACTCCTATGATGTACTGTCCACGCTCTCACGTGAACGCGGCAACATTTTCCATAAAAAAAATGCCATAGGAAGATACTGGGACCTCATAACAGGGCCTGTATCTCGGGAAGCAGTGGGTCCAGCGACCAAAAACAATGGGATTATGCTCAAGGAGACACCCTGCCATCTACACTTTAGTATACAATTATTAATTAAAATCATTTTTATTTGGCGAGATTTGCGCAGAAAGAGAGTCGTCTCTCTCTCTCTGCAGCAAGAAGAAGAACTTCCGGCGGGTGAGATCCTTTTCAGATGGCAGATCATACTTGGCGCCGGCTACTTGCCATTTTGTTGAAATGTTCGCTATCACTGGTATTCAGGGCTTTCTGCATACGTGATAGCAACGCTGTTTAAAAAAAATGGCGATTTAACAACCCCCTACCGCTTTTTTGGATAATCGGACTTTACGTCATTGAGCCCTTAGTGTCTGTCTTATAATGTTTTTTTATTATTTGGTCTCACTGTGTGTGATTGTTTTATTATTTTTAATTGATTTAAAATGTTCCATATACTTACATATACCAAAAACACGACAGCCTGTCTGATATGTTTGTACCTAATCATTTAGGCACAGTATACTGGGGGGGCCATCCAGGAACTAGAGAATGGCCATTCGCCAGACCTTGAACTCCTCCATGTTTTTGGCGGATTCACCCTTCATTATGCAGGAAAGTGCGCATTATCGGGAGAGAATCCGGCCAGAGAGATGGCAAGCCCTGGCGAGTAAGGCTCCGGCTGGGAGATCGATCAGCAGAGGCGAGAATCGCCTCTCTCTGGCCACAATTCTTGCCGGGCAATAATTTTTTTGTTCCCGAATACAGGCCATGTTATGAGGTGTACGGTATCTCCTATGCATGGAGATGCCAGCCATCACGTACGCGGACATTTCCATTATAGAGTATACCGGCACCCCATAAAGGTGCCTGATATTCCGGGAAAGATGGGGTCCCGGACAAAAGAACCACACGGTTCATGTCCGGATGACCCTTGCACATGCACACTATTATTAAAAAGTACAGTATGCTCTCATGTACCTTAGCGCGCTTATCTGTTACGGTCAAAGTGAAAAAGTTAAGTGACATAGCATGTTTATTGGGGACAATTGCTCCCCAATAACATAGCAAACACAACACATCAGCCTCTGTGCCCCCAACCCCCCCTAAACCCCCCTTATTATACACTAAGAATAGTTTTATTTTTTAGGCACAGGAATGGTACTGCTAGGCTGCGGTGGCCGCTCGGGTGTTTCCGCAGTGGGTCCCTCTTGCCTGCAATATCAAGTTGTGCCCCAAAAAAATAATTTTAAAACACAAAATACTTCAACATAAATACAAATACACCCACGCCCCAACACTACAAACCTGAGGATAAGACACATCACCCCTACACACGGGAGGTGCCTACACCTCTGTCCCTGGGGGCACAAACCCCAAACTACCCCCAATACCCAATTCAAAAAATACACAACAGCCAAATACATAAGATATTATTAAAATCTATACATAACCCACCCACAACATAGTATCAATTATATGTGGTGTTACCTAACCCCTTAATAACAAGAATAAGAGTAAAAAACAAAGTATACAGGGGTTAACGCAAGACATGAAAACCATTCATTTGGAGAGTGGCGTTCATCAGTCCACGATATTAGAGATATATATATAATAGTATATATATATATATTATAATATATATATATATAATCAAAAATAAATGATGATATCGTTCTGTGGCTAACGAAATGCTTTTATTTGTGCGAGCTTTCGAGATACACTGATCTCTTTCTTCCGGCGATGTTACAATGAATGAAGCAAGGATTACTTAAAAACAGTGTCTCTTGGAATGTTATCTGTGCTGGTCCTTCCCCCGGTGTGGATGTTTTTAAGGTACAGGTGTCAAAGGTTAAACTGAAAGCAAGTGATGAAGAGTGGTATGTGTATCAGTGTGAATAAAATAAATGGAGAGCCCACATATAAATGGAGAGGATCCTGTTTCATACATGGTAACAACTGCGCAAAGAGAAGATTATAGTGCCTTCTCGAAAGCTCGCACAAATAAAGCATTTGTTAGCCACAGAATGGTATCAATCTGATTATTTTTGATTGATTGAGACGCAGCTAACACGGTATGAACCTGCTAACAGGTGTTATATATATGCATATAATATGGTATATTATATATTATTAATAAAAATTATTATATATATATATATATCTATATATATATATATATATATATATAATAATATTTCGAAAATACAGTATGTTTATAGCAATCGTACAAAGAATGGTAACAGGATATCCACAGTACTTGTTGAACACTTCCGATCTCTATTGACAACACATGCACAGACAAAATTAAAACAAAGCCAATGACTATTAAACCACATCTCATTAAGAGATTTAGCAAGCACCTATGGCTAAACCATAACATGCAATACCAACATACGTTCACAATGTGACAATGCAAATAATATTGTCCATCATGTATACAAAAGCAATCAAACGTCCAAAACATGCACCATTGAATAGAACATTAAATAAAACAAGCAGTAGACAATAAATAATAATGGTACATGGATGCAAATAATATTTCCCATCATGTACACAAAAGAATCAAACGTCCAAAACAAATAACACCTGAAGTAAATTAAATATAAACATAGCAAGTAACAAAGATAATTACCAACACAACAATTTAGGCATCCGAAAGACATTAGAACAAAATCCAAACCAAACTCATACTGAATATGTGTTATGCAAAAATAATCCATAGCAAAAAAAAATTCTATTTGCTAACTAACACGCTCTAGACACAATCTAAGTTCACCCAAATAATCCACAATAAAAAATTAAGGCAGGGTCCCAACATATACCCATGCAACCATCATCTAAATGACAACTAAATTAATACTAAAACATTTCACACACACAATTTACCAACAGGGGGAAATACTAATACAGAGACATTGGAACAAATGTAATTAACAACCACTTAAGTTTAACATGTATGTATATGCCCATAGGGATATATATATATATATATATATATATATATAGATATATATATATATATATATATATATAATATTATATATATATATATATTACATATTATATATATAGAATATATATATATAATATTTATATACTACATGGCATTAAAGGAATTAAAATAGATCGGACTTTATAAAAAATAATCAACAAACAGTTACTTACATAATAAATACATTCTTAGTTTACTTACCATTAGATGAACCAATGACCGACTTTCCGTTTTAAACAACACTCGCGCTGCTGTAAACAAACCAAAGACAGGAAACCAGGAACCCATAAAATAAAAAATATTAAAAAGCCTTGGGTAAAAAATCCAATGTGGTGTCTTCTTTGTTTTGTGCCTTGATAACTCCATGACCGTCTGTATGTTGTATTGCAATTTAATGGTTTGGATAGGTGCTTGTTGATTAGTTTTTAAATTGGTACAATGGATATCCTTACCATTTCTTTGTGATTGCTTAATAATACATATATTTTAATTTTATAATATAATATATATATATTATATATATATATATATATATTAATATATATATATATATATATATATATATAATATATATATGATATATTATAATATTGAATGAGTTAAGCCCTGTTAAC
>WSYH01003317.1:51481-69419 GCA_036426205.1 Ascaphus truei
AAGCCACTGTACAAATGAATGGGTGAAAGGTGGGTATCGGGCCAGGGTGTTTTAACCCCTTAATTACTTTTGTGGTTATTATCTGATAAGGTGATTAAGGGGGTAATTGATATCAGACTGTCATTGCAATGTATTGACTATGTATTTGGTTGGCAACTGAGGACACGGAGTTTGCTGTCGAGGGGGATTCATATTGATGAGGTTAGTATAAATTTATTCATTTTATTATGATAGTTAATGTGTTTAATAATGGGCAAATAATTTATTATCCATATCTGGATAATAGTTATTTTGCACATTACTGTACTGTTTTTGTTTGGGGGGGGGGATTGATGTATTTAATGTAGGGGACAGGTTTATTTTTTTACATAGAGGGTTGTTTCCTCAGGTCTGCGGGGGACCTATGGAGACCACCTGAGGTCTCCTCGGACTTCTCACGGGTAAACAGCTGACGGGTCCATGGGGGACACCTGCGGGGAAGAACCGGTGGCACCGCAGACCCATAGGGACCACCCGAGGGCCCCCAGACCCCCGTGGGAACCACCCGAGGCCCCTTAGACACCTGTGGGTCTGACCCGGGACCCCCCAGACATCCGCAGGCCTACCGTGGAGACCCCATTGTGGCCATCGGTGACCCGCGGGGACCACCTGTTGGACCATGGCGCCTGGTGGGGACCACCCACAGGCCTCCAGACCCTGTTTTAAACATGGTGCTGGGCTACTGTAGGTCTGTGAGGTGACCCGTCAGGCCCACTGGGGACTCCCGTGGGCCTGGGGTATTAACCCTGTATGTAAAATAATAAATCATGTATTCATTGGGGGGGCACAGAGGGTGGGTTATGTATTTAATAAATATAATGATGTTTATTGTGGGGCTGTGTATTGTTTTTATTGTGGGTACTGGGGGTGGGGAAAGGGGGTATTGGCCCCAAGGGTATGTAGGTAGGCCTCCCGGCTGGGTATTGGGTGAGGGTGGTTAGGCGTCACGGGATGGGTAGTGGGGGAGGGTATTTAGGCCTCCCGAGTGGTGGGTCAGGGTGGGTTAACCCCTTAATGACTGTAGCGGTTAATAACCGCTATGGTGATTAAGGGGTTAGGGGACATTACATTGGCTGTTTTTATTCTTGTTTAGGTTTTGTAGCATCGGAGGGGGCATGGACAGTGATGAAGATGAGGATGGCCTTCATCGTGCCAGCCGGACATGGGTGAGTGCAATATGTATTTATTTTTCTTTATGTATTTTAAATGGGCAAATTCACTATTATCCAGAAGTGGATAATAGTAATTGTGCCCATTACTATACTGTATGTTTTAGGGGGGATATTTATTATTAATATTTGTGTTTCTAAATTAATTTGGGGAGGGGGGCACAGAATTGGTACTGCAGGCCCATGCGGACACCTGCGGGTAACACTCGAGGGCAACCTATAGTATCATTGCTGTGCATATATGTACTGTATGTTAAGGGAGTATAGGTGTTGTTGGTGTAATATATATATGTGTATATATAGATATATATATCTATATATATATATATATATCTATATAGATATATATATATATATATGGTCTAAAGTGAATCTGTTTGGGGTTTGTGGTGATTCAACCTCTAGGGCTTATAGTAATCTCTATACAATCTAGATTATCTATTATATTATATCTATATTATATATATATATGATATATACTAGTATAGTAGCCGCTAAGGTAAAGTGGCCTTTGATGCATTTTTTCCTGCCTCGGATGCATGCCAGGGACCTCCGGTGCTGGTATTAATGAGTATCACTCCGGAGACCCCCGCATCAATCCAGGCTAGGAAAAGGGCCTGATTTGTTCTAAGTGTCGCTTTTGTTGGCGGAGCGAATTGGAGAAAAGTTCTCCATTCTAGAGCACCGAGCAGCGCCGAGATGCTGATTGGTGCTACTAGAATACGGCGGGTTTTAAAACTGGCAAAATATTGATTCTCGCCACCCGTGCGGCGAGTTTTTTTTCCGGGAAAAAAAAAACGGCGGATTTTCCTCATCTCGCCAGTTTTCCGGCATTTACTGAATTGCTGTAGGCATATTTGCCAAAAAACTGTCGAGATAGAGCTTCTCGCAGGTTTCTGCATAGGCCCCTGTATATGTGTGTACTTCCGGTATGTCAATCACTCCTTGAGAAAGCGCAACACTTGCTTGAAACGTGTTGGAGGACTGTTCCCTACTGAACACCTTTTACTCATGTTCTAATAAAGCCTTTTTTTAGTCCCTCACTACCTGGATAGTCTACTTTTTCTTCATTGAACCTGTGGACATTGTGTGAGTGCCCTGAAATTCGCTACAGCTCTATTAAGTCCATTGAACCCTGCAATACTACTCCATGTCAGTTCTCTTTTCTACATTTGGTGACACATCCCCCGCTCCCCTGTTTTTTGGATATTGGCTGTGGAGGATATTTGAAACATTTCCTGGTCCAGGGTTTCGAATGGAGGAGTATAATGATATCATTAATTTTTCACTTTTTTCACTTGGTTTTTAGATTCTTTGATAATACACTGTATGCACTAGTGAATTATCACAGATAGTTTTTGCACATTTATTAATGTTTTTTCACTTATTGATTTATTCACTTGAATCACACTACGAATGTATTCCCATGGATTAATATTAACCAGTGTACAGTGCCACTCTTCGCTCTTGTATACATTGTAATCCAATGGGGCGGATGTTGTCCTGTCGTCCTATGCGATGGCAGCCATTTTTATTAAAAAGATGTGACATCATCCCTTTAAGAGGATGTCATATCCTTTAAAAAAAATGAAAGCTGCCATGTCATGTGATGCCTCCCATGGTATATCTCACAATCTGATTGTTTGTAATAACATGTGATGGCAGCCATTTTTTAAGGCTGTGACATACCACCCTTTAAGATGACGACACATACTTTAAAAAAAGAACCTTGTCACATGGTACACCAGCCAATTGGATTGGGGGTGTACCATTTGACACTAAAATGTGGCGTCACAGGTCTTATATAAGGCCTGTCCTGTCTCATTTGAGCTTAAGAAGCCGACAGAACAACATCTGCCTCATTGGATTATAAGTAATGAAAACAGAAGAAAAGAAAGAAGAAAAGAAGAAAAGAATAAAGAAAGAAGAAAAAATGAAGAACTCAATGGAGAGACATCTCTTCAATCAAGATATAATCAACAATTATATTTTTTACCCTATTGTAACCTACTCGGTGAAAAAAATAGGTATGAAATCAGCGCTTAGGCAAACAATCAATTAAATTCTTATAGAAATGACCTTTGATACAATTGTCCAAATGGTAGTCCTGGAGCTGCCTGAAGAGATTGTTCTGGTATCTTTCACCCAGAATTGGATTCGTGGAACAAGGCAATCTCTTCTGGCGCTGAGGCAAGGATGTAGAGGGATATGCTTGAAACTTCTTCTGTTGCACTAAGACCTCAGGAAAAAAAGAGATAAAGAAAAAACGTGCAGGAAGCCTGCAATGGTGTATTACCCAAGGGATAACAATACAGTTAATATAAGGAGCAATTATTTATAAGTTTAAAACCATGGATATGCAAAGTTATACAAACATGATTAAATAATTAAATTGAATTAAATGAATGAGTGCCTAGCACTAGATGGTGGTATGGATAGGTGCCTAAGCACTACCCAGACTTGAAACTTGAAACTTGGTCCAAGATTTTCTCGTTGTTGCTCCGCTTGGTAAAAATTAAAACCTACTCACCAGACGAACTTGAATAGGTCATAACACTGATTTATGGTCTTTGCCCCCGGGATCGCCTTTAGCCTGGTGGTGTATTCGTCTGCTGCTGCCGGGGATCAAATTCTGTGCTCTGTCATGAATCTCTTCCTGGAAACACACGATCCGCTCGCGCAATGACGTCACCAATGTTAGTCCTCTGCTACGGTGTCCCAGAGGACGTCATTGCGCGAGCGGACGTGTGTTTTCCAGAAAGAATTCATGACGGAGCACAGAATTTGATCCCCGGCAGCAGACGAATACACCACCAGGCTAGGCGATCCCGGCGGCAAGACCAATAAACCAGTGCTTATGACCTATTCACGTCTGGTGAGTAGGTTTTCAATTTTTACCAGCGAGCAACGAAGAAATCTTGGACCAAGTTTCAAGTCTGGGTAGTGCTTAGGCACCTATCCATACCACCATCTAGTGCTAGGCACTCATTCATTTAATTCAATTTAATTATTTTAATCATGTTTGTATAACTTTGCATATCCATGGTCATTTTAAACTTTATAATAAATTGCTCCTTATATTAACTGTATTGTTATCTTGGGTAATACACCATTGCAGGCTTCCTGCATGTTTTTTCTTTTTCTCTTTTTTTCCTGAGGTCTTAGTGCAACAGAAGAAGTTTCAAGCATACCCCTCTACATCCTTGCCTCAGCGCCAGAAGAGATTGCCTTGTTCCACTACTGTAACCTACTACTGTACAGTATATTGTTAGGTTACTATATTTTGAAAACCCTATTATCCCTGCGGCCTCACATCTACTCTCAGTTAGCCACCTCTTTTGTTCTCTCAAAATGGACACCCCCTGACTTTGTATTTTCTAGAGTCTGTTTTATCTCTGACTTTTCAAATTCTCTTTACGATCACCAACTCCCCTCTTTCAGTCTCACCCTACCTCATGTCACCCCCACTTTCACCTCACATAGCCTGCTTTATTCCTCTGTCCCCTCTCAACTGTACCTTTTCATATAACAGCATACTTACACCAGGGGGGTGGGGGAGGGGGTATATTATTCGCAGAAAGATCACTAAATCACTGATTTTATGTAAAGGATGAAAAATGGAAATTGAAAAACTCACAAGGATCAACAAATTTATAAATCTAGCATGACTGAACAGCATAAATGGAGCATTAACACCAGCTATTTAAGGGATTCATTAGCTTGACATTAGCTAGAAGAAAAGCTTGAGTAACACTTCAATTTACACATGCTAAACTTTGTAAAACAATATGAAATGGATATTTTACGTTAAGAGTTTATCTCCATAGTAGATGTAGTGTCTTATCCATTTTAAGACATACATTTTAAACTAAATGGACATTCTGGCTAATTTCTGGAAGTATATTTCTACAGTACCATAAATCTTTCAGCTCCATAACAACGTTTTTGACACAGCCATTCTAAAATTGTCTGTAAACTACAGGTAGCCAGTATTCTTTGAATATCACATTTTGAAAGTGAAAGAACTGTCATCGTATTAATGCAAATGCCATCTCAAGTGTTTCCCAATGATTTTGGCAGCCATCATATCATTTGGTGATACGATATAAATCTTATTTTCTAAGCTAATTGTATGAAATATGACAATTTTTGTTTTCACAGACAAACATTGTACTTACTGTACTTTCACAGTGATGATTATATGCCCAAAATAAAACCTTACTGTCTCATTAAATGATTATTGTAGAACTTTTATAAATATACCATCAAAATTACAAGATTAGGAAATAAAAATAGATAAATGAAAAGGCAGTTTGGCTCATGAAAACTGCATGTTTGATCATCACTTTCCATTAGTGCCCGAATTACCTACAGTACTTTGTTACTATTTTGACAATGTTGCCATTATTATCTAGAATGTTAGGAATTACATTCTGAATTGGAAATACAAGCTGGCATCCACTGAAAAGAAAATTATTTCTGTGAACCATTGATTTAGAATGTAGAATATATTTTCATTGAAATAAAATGTTTGGTACAATAGATGTTTGAACATTAACATTATAATGTTGGATAATTACAGACCACAGAGTATGCTGCTGCATAATTACAATGGTGTAATACTTTTGTATATACTGTGCACACAACTGCTATACAACAGTATTACAACCAACTACAGACTTCTGTATACCGTAAACCTACAGACAGAGCCAGCAATTTGAGAGACAACAGCTTCCACCCCACACACACTAAGCATGCAACCATCCACAGTCAAGCTTTACAATACAACCAGATATGCTCCGACACAGCAGACAAAGGCCAGTGGATTACAGCCTTGAGATCGGATTTCATAAACCGTGGATATAACCACAGAATTGTAGTCCAGCAAATCCACAAAGCCACCAGAATACCAAGAAGTGATATCCTTGAAAACAGACAGAAAGAGACAAGCGATAGGGTACCTTTGGTGATCACATATAACCCACACCTAGAAGCCCTACGCAAGATCACCAGGGAACTACAACCCATTCTCCAGGAAGATACAAGACTGCAACAGGTCTTCCCTGAAACACCCTTATTATCATAGAGACAACCTCATAATCTCAAGAAAATGATGGTGAGGAGTAAAGTGTTCAACAGTACAACTGAATGCGGGACAAGACCATGCCAGGATGCAAGATGCAAAACCTTTGCAATGCTCGACACAGCAGGCACAATACAAAACCACACAGGATGTTGGAATACAAAATCAGGGGAAGGTTCACCTGTTCCTCCAGCAATGTTGTGTACCTCATCATGTGCATGAAATGCCCAGGGGGCTGCTACTACATAGGTGAGACGGGACAGGGGCTAAACAAGAGAATGAATCTGCATCCCCACAGCATCACACGTGGATCAAGAGACAGTCCTGTCAGCGAACATTTCTCTGACTCTAGCCATAAGATGAATGATCTGAAGGTGGCCATACTTAAAGGTCATCTTAGAACACCGAAAGAGAGACTGTTGCATGAATACAAATTTATGGAACTGTTCAGGACACTAGCGTGGCCTAAACCGAGACCGCTTCATGCGTCACTACTCTGACAAACGAGAACTCTCTTCCCATGAGTGCTAAAGGTCATGTCTATACATACTGCGCTATATGATTGCACACACAGCAGTCTCTTACACATACATATGTACAGTGTAATTTTATCCTTATATACCAATAGGGACCACATAGTATATACACACATTAATAGTAATGCATCACTAGGCATGACCAAAACATTGATCACCCCTAAATTATTTTGCATTGGAGAAGTACTGGTTCTATCTTTAGTCAATTATATTGCATTATTTTATTGTGGGAATCTGCAGTGCTACCAGTGTATGTGTTGTTATCTGGGTCTATGTATGTGAAGGTAGATGCAAGAAGAGTAGAGCACCATCAGAAACTGCAGTCAGGAGGGGATCCAAATAATCAAAAAATCTTTATTGGAGTAAAATTCGCACAGGAAAAACACCTCCTAAGCGTTTTGAACAGTAGTTCTTTATCAAGGAGTCCTTGTTAAAGAACTACTGTTCGAAACGCATAGGAAGTATTTTTCCTGTGCGAATTTTACTGCAATAAAGATTTTGTGATATTTGGATCCCCTCCTGACTCTAGTTTCTGACGGTGCACTACTCTTCTCGCATTTACCTTGGAACTTATGTAACGGATTGGGGGACTCGCTCTTCCCAGCGTGTCCCCGTCACCTTGGTTCCTCCAGCTAACCCACCCCTTTCCTTGCCTTCCCGATTTCTGCCTCATTCCCTCGCGGCACGGTCACGCTCTGGTTCGCGGTCTGCGCGCATGCGCGGTCCCCTCACTGTGCGCGCACGTTCCCGGTCCCTGGTCTCCCATCATGGGACTCACGCCCCTCGGCGTACTTCCGTCTCCCTACCTGGTTCCTCCGCTCCTTCCCCCTCGCATACTCTCCAGCCGTGCACCTCCTCCGCGATCCCTCCTCCATGCTCTGGTACTCGCGCGTCGTGCGCACATGACTTTGTTACAGAAGGCGCGCACACCCGCTCTTCTTACCAACCCTCCCTAGGTACTGGCTCCGCCCCCCGGGAGCCTGCAGGCTATTACCCTAGAATACCTCCCTGTCTCCTCCCCTGCTCTCTCTCACCTATCCCTGCAAGCTCCCAGACAAACCCCTGCTCCACCCCTTCTTGCTATTTGTCCTCCCTCCTTTATAACCCCAGTCTGCCCTCTCCTTCCTCGCTCTGCATAGCTTTCCCGTAGCTCCTGTGTGTGCAGTGTCTATGCCCAGCTCCCTTATCTGTTTCAGCTCTGGTTCCTGTCCCTGCCCCTGTTTGGAATCCCTTGGTTTGAACTTGAGCTCTGCTTTGGACTTTGACTATGCTGCCTTCTCCTGCCCTTGAACTCTGGCTTTCGGACATCACTATGCTGCTCTCTCCAATACCTGGACTCTGGCTCTTGGACAATACCTTCCGACCTCTGGCGCCCTGGACTCAGCAAGTATAACGTTAACCCTTACTCACCAGGCCCGGCAACGCTACTACCACACTCAGGGCATGCCCTCACTGCTGTGGGTGCGTGTTATACCCTTACCCACCTCAGTACTGGGGACTGGCCAGGTCTGTGGGCATAGGTATACACAGGGGGCACATCGCTACAGGTCTGTGGGTTTACAGGCGTTACATTATGCAGAGCCCAACAAATGCAAACCCCCCTGAGGTGGGCCAAGGTGTTACCATGGAACACTGGCAATTTCTAAGCAATCAACTCACTGATGTTACTGAGAAACTTTCTACCTTATCTCTCCGGGAATCTCCTGTGACACCACCTACCCCGGTTCTAATACCCCCAAGAAACCCGGGACCACGTATTCCACCCCCCAATCGGTATGACGGGGACCTGATCGCTTGTCGAGGATTCCTGAATCAGTGTGAGGTCCAATTCGAAATGTCCCCATCCCACTTCCCTACCGGTCACTCCAAGGTGGCCTACGTCTATGCCCTACTCACTGGCGACGCCCTCGTTTGGGCTTGTCCCCTCTGGGAACACCGAGCAGACCTAACCCAAGATTATCTCAAATTCCTGCATGAGTTCCAACAAGTTTTTGATACATCGGCGCGCAGGGAGACTGCTGCTTTCTCTTTATTTCATCTCTCCCAGGCTCGTAGGTCAGCTGCAAGATACGCGGTGGAGTTCCGCACCATCGCCGCAGAGACCCAGTGGAACGATGAAGCTCTCGCTGCGGCATACTGGCATGGTTTGTCCGAATCTCTCAAGGATGACCTTGCAGCTCACGCCTGGCCTTTATCCCTCGAGGAACTCATCGCCCTCAGTATCCGGATGGATCAGCGCATTCAAGAACGACGCCACAAGCGTCACCGCTCTCGTTCTCTCTCATCCTTGCCTATTTCTCTTAGGTATCCTCTACTGCCCTTTCCTGCGTTGGACGCTCCCGAACTGATGCAAATTGGTAGCCAACAGCTTCGGGCCGCTGAGAAAGCACGACGTCGGGAGAAGGGTCTCTGCTATTACTGTGGCTCCCCAGAACACCAACTTCGCCAATGCTGCTTGAAACCGGGAAACGGGAATGCCCTGTAAAGGTAGAGGGGCTTCTACTGGGTACTATCTCTCCTTCCCCTCTCTCCCCAAGGAACTACCGAAGAAGATATTCCTCCCCATAACCCTTGTGGGTCCTGATCTCCAAATAGAAGTTGAAGCATTCATCGACTCCGGGTCTGGTGGCAACATTCTTGATAACGCCTTCGCTTGCAACAACCAAATTCCGCTAGTCAAGAAGAAGTCATCCATCGGTCTCGAGGCAATTGACGTTTGACCGCTTCAACCAGCATTCATCATTTGGGAATCCATTCCACTTACCCTGACCACCGCGGACGGTCATACCGAGGTAATGGTCTTCGATGTTTTCCATTCCCCTACTGTCCAGGTTATTCTGGGTTTGCCGTGGCTGCAGCTTCATAATCCGTGTATCGATTGGACCAATGTTTTGCTGATCCAATGGGCTGACTCCCCAGAAAAGACAGTTCCTCCTCCTGTTGCTGTGCTAGCTGGCCTCGACTCCGCCTCTTCTTCTCACTCTGCTTTGCCAAAGGTATACATACATACTTAGATGTCTTCAATAAGACTCATGCAAATGGAAAAAATAGGGTAACCCTAATTATCGAGGCCACTACCAGGCACTTTGGAGTGTGTTTAGGAAAGAAGGTTTGACGCCGGTATATAGGTGATGCAGGTATAAGGCCATATATGGGTATCTCCGATACTAACAGGAGTGGGGTACTGGAAAACCGGTTAGAGTACAAGGGACACCCTCCCAAGGGGGCGCCCCCCAAGTAAATCACGGCCCGGCTACCCAATAATCCTCACCTGTCTCCCTGTGTATCGCGTGGAGGTCCTTGAAAGCCGTTCCTGTTTACGGCTGCAAGCTTGATCCTGGAGTCCCTTGAAAGCCGTTCCTGTTTGCGGCTGCAAGCTTGATCCTAGAGGCTCTGTGTGCTGGGATTCTGCTTGCTGGCGTCTGCGTGCCCCAACCGGATATGACGTCACAGATGAAAAAAATGGAGATTGCTCCGAGGTTCACAGCACCTTCACTCAGCCATTTGTATGAATATAAAAAATTTTTATTAGTAACCATCAATGTACAACAGCATAACACTCTCACGCGTTTCGTCCAAGCCAGGACTTTTTCTTTCTTTCTTTGAAAAAGTCCTGGCTTGGACGAAACGCGTAAGAGTGTTCATGCTGTTGTACATTGCTGGTTACTAATAAACTTTTTTATATTCATACAACTGGCTGAGTGAAGGTGCTGTGAACCTCGGAAGCAATCTCCATCTTTTTTCAATAAGACTCAGGCCAAGTGCTACCCTCCTCATTGCCTTTATGACTGTCCCATTGATTTAATTCCCGGAACCATTCTTCCCAAATCTAAATCTTATCCCTTATCAGTGCCCGAGACGGAAGAGATGACAGAATACATCCAGGAGAATCTTAAGAAAGGGTTCTTCCAGAATTCTACCTCCTCCGCCGGGGCATACTTCTTCTTCATGAAGAAGAAGGATGGCTCTTTAAGACCCTGTATCGACTTTCGTGGATTAAACAAATTTACGGTAAAAAAACGGTACCCCCTTCCTCTGATTTCAGAACTTTTCGACCGTTTACAAGGAGCCTCCATTTTCTCCAAACTCGATTTGAGAGGAGCCTACAATCTCATTCGTATAAAAGAAGGGGACGAATGGAAAACCGCGTTTAACACATGTTCGGGAAATTACGAGTACTTAGTGATGCCGTTCGGCCTTTGCAATGCCCATGTCGTTTTCCAAGAATTCATGAATGATATCTTCCGGGACATGTTGGGTACGTTCGTCATTGTATATTTGGACGACATCCTCATTTTCTCCAAAAGCTTGGAGGAGCACATTCACAATACCAAGTTGGTTCTCTCTCAGCTTCATGCTAATCGCCTCTACGCGAAAATGGAGAAATGTCTGTTCCATCAATCTTCCACAGCCTTCTTGGGCTATATAATTTCTGACAAAGGTTTTACCATGGACCCCGAGAAATTGAAGTCTGTACTCGATTGGCCGTTACCGAACTCTCTCAAGGCCGTGCAGCGCTTCCTTGGCTTTGCCAATTACTATCGGAAATTCATCCGCAACTTCTCTACTATTGCTCTACCAATCACTGCCCTCACCAAAAAAGGTGCCGATCCTACTGTTTGGTCCCCTGAAGCCATCGAGGCCTTCGACGTTCTCAAACGGGCCTTTGTGTCCGCTCCTATCCTTCGGCATCTGGATACCTTTCACTCTGGAAGTAGACACCTCGGATGTGAGAGCCGGCACAGTGCTTTATCAGAGATCCTCCCCCCAGGAAAAACTCCATCCGTGTGGATTCTTTCCAGGAAATTTTCTTCGGGAACCGCGAGCTGCTGGCCATCAAATTGGCCCTCCAAGAATGGAGACATCTCCTAGAAGGTACCAAAGAGCCAGTAGCCATCCTCACCGATCACAAAAACTTATTGTACATCGAGGGGGCTCGTTGTTTGGGATCCCGCAAGGTCGTTTGGGTTTGTTCTTTTCTAGGTTCAATTACACAATTTCTTATATTCCGGGCACCAAGAATATCAAGGCCGACGCTTTATCTCGTCAGTTCTCCACCGAGAAGAATCTAACGAATCCTCTGAGTCGATTCTTCCTGCTAAGTGTATTATTGCCGCCAACAATTTTGATATCTTGGACGAAATCAATAAAGCCCAGGCTCATATTTCTAGGAGATTTAAGGTGCCAGAGGGACTGTTGTACGCTGCCCCGCTTTTTCGCCACAAAATTCTTCTATGGGGACATTCGTCTAGAGCTGCTGGTCATCCAGGCTACAAGAGAACTGTAGATCTTATTAAACAGACCTTTTGGTGGCCTAAAAGGAATAAGGACATTTTCGAGTTCACCAGAGCTTGTCCGGTCTGTGTCCAGAGCAAATCTGCCCGACACAAACCTTCTGGTCTCCTCTTGCCTCTTCCTATTCCGGAACAACCTTGGAAACATATCTCCATGGATTTTATTGTGGAGCTTCCCAATTCTAAAGGGATGAATACAATCCTTGTGGTAGTAGATAGGTTTTCCAAGCATACACACTTTATACCCCTCAAGGGTCTTCCTAATTCAGCTACTTTAGCCAACGTGTTTTCAAAGGAAATTTTCAGATTACACGGTGTACCTATTTCCATTGTTTCTGACAGAGGTACTCAATTAATCTCTAAGTTCTGGCGAGCTTTTTCTCAAAGACTTGACCTCCCACCTTGAGAAAGCGCCAGCCCCGAGCGTGAAACGTACGTTGGGATGACGTCATCGCGTTGACGTCGTGGAAGTGTTTTGGGTGAGATCATTCTGATGTAGTGGAGAGCAGGTTGTTTTGGTTTGTTGTGCTGTACAGTATGTATTTGTTTTGCCACGTCTGACTGCTCATCTGAGTGTTTCCAGCGTGCAACCCGCAGTTTGGATGCACGGTCGTAGTGTCCGTTTATATATCATTACTTACCTATCACGATCATTGATATCATTAGACTGCGATACACACATCTTGCCTCACCATCGCACCCCACCCAGATAGAGGAGGCTCTATTAAGAGATTGGTGGGCATTTATATGGTAACCAGGTGTACTTACCTGCCCTGTGATATATCTACAGTATATAGATTTACATATTGTCACTCCACATCAGATCTAGTTACCTACCAAGGGAATATATACCCCTTCTTGGTGTCACCCACACTTTGCGTTTAAATTGTTTTAAAATTAGTATTAGAGCATTTATCACCAATTACGCGTCGTTATTTTGTTTATCATTAAAATGTTATATTTTTGGCTATTATAGGCTTTATTGGTAACTGTCCTCCCACAGTGCTGGGAGCGGCTACTTACCTGTACCTCTTGCAGCCTATATTCAACAATTGTTGGGGGGTATTTGAACCCCTATTACATTTATCAGCCTTGCTGTGCAGTCAATGGGGATCTTGCAGAAGACTCCATTGTCTCCATATATGTTTATCATACAAGGACAGCAAGTATTTGAATTCCAATCCTTACTCGATTCTCGTTGGTCCAGGGGCAGACTCCAGTTCCTCGTACACTGGAAGGGATACGGTCCGGAGGAACGCTCCTGGATACCATCTCATCACGTTCATGCCCCAGCACTCCTCAGACAGTTCCGTCGGAAGTTTCCTCATAAACCTTGGGAAGATCGTCCGGAGTCCGATCCTCAAGGGTGGGATAATGTAATGGATCGGGGGACTCGCTCTTCCGAGCGTGTCCCCGTCACCTTGGTTCCTCCGGCTAACCCACCCCTTTCCTTGCCTTCCCGATTTCTGCCTCATTCCCTCGCGGCGCAGTCACGCTCCGGTTCGCGGTCTGCGCGCATGCGCGGTCCCCTCACTGTGCGTGCGTGTTCCCGATCCCAGGTCTCCCGTCAGGTTACTCACGCCCCTCGGCGTACTTCCGTCTCCCTACCTGGTTCCTCCGCTCCTTCCCCCTCTCATACGCTCCAGCCGTGCACCTCCTCCGCGATCCCTCCTCCACGCTCTGGTACTCGTGCGTCGCGCGCGCGTGACTGTGTTATAGAAGACGCGCGCACCCGCTCTTCTTACCAACCCTCCCTAGGTACTGGCTCCGCCCCCCGGAGCCTGCAGGCTATTACCCTATATTACCTCCCTGTCTCCTCCCCTGCTCTCTCACCTATCCCTGCAAGCTCCCAGACAAACCCCTGCTCCACCCCTTCTTGCTAGTTGTCCTTTATAACCCCAGTCTGCCCTCTCCTTCCTTGCTCTGCATAGCTTTTCTGTAGCTCCAATATGTGCAGTGTCTATGCCCAGCTCCCTTATCTGTTTCAGCTCTGGTTCCTGTCCCTGCCCCTGTTTGGATTCCCTTGGTTTGAACTTGAACTCTGCTTTGGACTTTGACTACACTGCCTTCTCCTGCCCTTGAACTCTGGCTTTCGGACATCACTACGCTGCTCTCTCCAATCCCTGGACTCTGGCTCTTGGACAATACCTTCCGACCTCTGGTGCCCTGGACTCAGCAAGTATAACGTTAACCCTTACTCACCAGGCCCGGTAACGCTACTACCACACTCCGGGCACGCCCTCACTGCTGTGGGTGCGTGTTAAACCCTTACCCACCTCAGTACTGGGGACTGGCCATGTGTGCGGGCATACAGGCGTTACAACTTACCAGCAGCAGCACGTCATCCATACAAGGAGGTGTCCATGAGTCTATTTGCCTTTATGCTGTATTATTGCCCCCAATTAAAATGATTGTGGTGAGTTTTCTCATACACTTTCGGTTTTCAGGGATTCATGGCTTTATTCTGCCTCATGGACTAACTCACATTTATGATATACACCTACCTGTGTTTTGGGATTGATTATTCATTCTACAGCTGGGTATTCTGAGCATTCCAGCAACTTACTCTGTTACTATGTATGTGAAGGCCTGTTTTTGTGTGAAATGTAAGACATTTGTTAGTCAAATTTCTAATTTTTGACTAATAACTATTGGCGCTATATTTTGATAGGAAAACATATGAGCAAATATATTGAATACGTTTTGTCCCATTATCAAACAGATGTAGCACAATACTGAAGTGTAGCCCTGTTTCCCCTAAACACAGGAAGACAACTAATGCTGTGTGTAACCTGTTGGCTCTCAGGGCCTGAGCCTCTGCCACGGAGAGGTTGGGGCGATATGTATATGTTACTCCTTACCAGATGCAGCGCCTCCACCTGCGATGGCTCCCAGCAGAGCGGGAGTTGTTCCTCGCAGGACACCAATATAATGATACACACGATATATATAATAACAAATATATTTACTAACGATAGTCATCAACCTTATATGCATACACTTTACATACTCCTCCCACTAGAGACATAACTAGCCAAAGCGTCTCGCAGGACGCGACCTTCCACCGTGTTCCCCACACCGTGCCCAATGTCCCACACCCAAACCCCAAGTGTGTGGTGACCGCACGGCTACTAGAGTGAGAATGTTATAGTTGGTGCACTTTGGTGTAGGGTTACCTGTCAAGCGCTCCTGCACTCGGACCAGCAGACAATAATTCACAAATGATCCGCAGACGCGATGCTTTCCGCGACGTCCCTCTGGGGCAATCCCACCCGGGTAGATATGGCAGTCTCTGAAGAGGTTTGGTCCCAAACCTCTGATAAGGAACTGCAGCGACCACTGTGTCCCTGACTTGCAAACTACTGGGGCAGGTTCCTATTCTAGGTCCTGTCCCTACAGCAACCACAAGCTGTATGTGACTCAGGGGCCTATCTGGGGCCTAGGGGGTTTCTGGCCTAGTGTAGAGGCTACTTGCCTCTCTTCACACACAGCTCCTACCTCTTCCCCTTCCTGGTCTTGACTGACTAAACGTGCTCCCCTGCACAACCTCCTATCTCCTTCCTGCAGAGCCCCTATCGCCCTATTGGCTTCCTGGCATTATGTGTCTCCCTAGCGCTCATGGGACTTGTAGTCCCCTGCTCTAGCCCTCCTCCCATTGGTCCGGGCTTTGCGCACTACCATAGCCACTTCCTGCGCATGCACTACTTCTCCTCAAGTGCCGTCGCCTACCAGACTCACTGCGCATGCGCGAATACCAACATGGCGATGCCATGAGCGTTTAGGCCACCGCGGAGCCTCCTATACACCGGAGCGCTCCTGGCACGCTCTGCAACTCTGCCTAACTCTCCCACTACAGCGGAGGTGAGGACAAACCTGGGGGACCTGGCTACAGAAGTCATGGGCATAGTGCAGCAGCTACTTATCCCATCTGCTCTACCTTCTCCTTCTATCCTACTTCTTAAGCTTTTCTTTGGATTCTTACTGCTCACATAATTAAACGTTATTGACTAGGAACAATTTAATTGGAGGACTGAGGAATAGGACGGAGTATGAGTTTGTCAACATAAATATTTATCTTGTCCAAATCTAATATGCACTTCTAACATGACAGCAAAATATAGATTCTTTTACATCTAGAATAAGGTTTAAAGGACCATCATAATATTATTTAATTGATGTGGATAGTAGGTGCTTTGCATTTACCACAAGTCTCCTCTTCAGATGTTACTTATTCATCTATGAATCACAGAGATTCACATAAGCGCTGATGTGAGGTATCTTGCCCTGATCCCGCATTTACGGCCATTGGTTGGATTTCCAGTTAACGCTGGATCAAGGTGATATACCCAGCGACAGTGCTAAGTGAATCTTCCCCAAATCTTTAAAGAACTGTAGCATTATACCTATCACTACATGTACCTGTAACTTAATGTGAATTTCTATGTGACAAAACTGTAAATACTGTATGCCCTTTGAGTTGCAATCTCCAAAACTGTGTGGTACCATATAATATTCATGCTTTTTACATTCAGAATATAAATATGCAATTATTTTGTATACCATGTCAATAAGTGTTTTAACATATAAAATTGCTACACAAAGCTCAACATTTTCAGCAAATAAATGTGCATGCACTTAGTTTACATGTACTGTACATTGAAGATTGGTGTAGTCTGTGTGTGTTTGTGTTTGTGTGTTTGTGTGTGTGTTATCTCCCTTGTAAATCCTAGATGAGATCCACAGAGTAGAAAGATAAAAATCATTGCCCTTCATGTAATATCACAGAACAGTAAGTGTTACTAGTACTTCATGGTATTGTATTGTGAACCTACTCACTTACATACTGTACAGTAGCCATGACCCTAAAATGTTTGAAGATAAAACAGTGACGCAAGTGAAATAAAGAAGACAAAGCAATATGTTTCTTATATGCTTTAAAGAAGTTGTCATCCCACTTAATTAAGTCTTGGGGGTTTTATAATCTGTGAGGATATTTGTTTAATTTTGTGCAGCTGTCTTCTTTCTCATTTTTGCAGCAGTTTAATTTAGGTTTCTCTAAAAGGATATTCCATATTTACTAAGGATTTATACTTTAGCATAATGTGAGTGCATGGGAAGAGTTTTGAATACATACCAACATAAACGTGTAATCCAAATGTATTAACTGCAAGATGGTGAAATTTATTTCACATTTTCTTTGCAGTTCATTTTAAAGCTTCAATATCGTACTCATAAGCAGAATAACAAAGCAAAAGTCTTATTATCTTCAATGCAAATACAAATGTTAATGGGTTTATAAAGTGAAGAATATACAGTATATATATATATATATATATATATATATATGAGAAGAATATCAAGTGCGCAAAAACAAAAGGGTGAATAATGTATAGTAAATGCTGCCTAAAGGCTGGTCTTAACACAAAGACCTAGAAATCTATGTTAAAAGGAGCATTTGGTGCAAAAACATAACCAGGTCCCAAAGGGAATGGAACCTAGTAGACAACAGGATATAAAATGTACTGATAGTGGGTCACTGTATTAGGACACAGAACTAGACACTATTATATCTCAATGTATCTGGAAAATAAAGAGTATAGATAGAATGTTAAAAACAAATGGCAATCTGACAGATATGGAAAAAAGTGAAAAAAGTAATAGAGGATAATTTCTCTGTCTTCTTAGTGTCTCTGTGTTGGAGCAGATTTGTAAAGTACCTTATTGCATAGAGTTTGATCTCCAATATTGGAAAATGTAGCAGGTGTCTGTGGCTTGTGCTGGAAAGAGAATTGTCTGTCACCTCTGTTGGACACTGCT
>WSYH01003318.1:0-69419 GCA_036426205.1 Ascaphus truei
CAGCCACGCGGTCCGACCCGAGTTTGTGGCGAGCACAACCGTGACAGAGTCCCTGCTCCGAGGAGCTTACAATCTAATTGGTAGGTAGGGAGAACGTACAGAGACAGTAGGAGGGAATACTAGTAAGTGCGTCTGCAGGAGGCCAAGCTTTGTGTCATGTGTCCATGATTATCCAGTGCTACTCATATGCTTCTTTAAGCAGATGTGTCTTAAGGTGGCTCTTAAAGGTGGATAGCGAGGGGGCTAGTCGGGTATTGAGGGGAAGAGCATTCCAGAGGTGTGGGGCAGAAAGTGAGAAAGGTTTAAGGCGGGAGAGAGCTTTAGATACAAAGGGGGTAGAAAGAAGATATCCTTGAGAAGAACGCAAGAGTCGTGATGGTGCATAGCGAGAAATTAGGGCTGAGATGTAATGAGGGGCAGAAGAATGTAAAGCTTTAAAAGTGAGCAGTAGAATTGAGTGTGAGATACGCGATTTAATCGGAAGCCAGGAGAGTGATTTCAGCAGGGGAGACGCTGAGACAGATTTAGGAAAGAGTAGAGTGATTCTGGCAGCAGTGTTTAGGATAGATTGTAGGGGAGACAGGTGAGAGGTAGGAAGGCCGGACAGCAGGAGGTTGCAGTAATCGAGACGTGAGAGAATGAGGGCCTGAGTCAGAGTTTTAGCAGTTGAGTAACAGAGGAAAGGGCGTATCTTTGTGATATTGCGGAGGAAAAAGCGACAAGTTTTAGAAACGTTTTGAATATGAGAGGAGAATGAGAGAGAGGAATCAAGTGTGACCCCTAGGCAGCGTGCTTGGGCTACTGGGTGAATGATCGTATTTCCAATAGCAATGTGGAAGGATGTAGTAGGTCCAGGTTTGGGAGGTAGTATAAGGAGCTCTGTTTTTGCCATGTTAAGTTTCAGTCGGCGGATGGCCATCCAGGATGATATTCCAGAGAGGCATTCAGAAACTTTGGTCTGTATAGCAGGTGTAAGGTCAGGGGTTGAAAGGTAAATTTGTGTGTCGTCAGCATAGAGGTGATATTTAAACCCAAAAGATGTGATTAGGTCACCTAGAGAGAGTGTGTAGAGAGAAAAGAGAAGGGGTCCCAGGACAGAGCCCTGGGGTACCCCCACAGAGAGATCAATAGAGGAGGAGGAGGTGTTAGCAAAAGAGACACTGAAGGTACGATGGGAGAGGTAAGAGGAGATCCAGGATAAAGCTTTGTTCCGAATACCAAGAGTATGGAGAATGTGAAGGAGAAGAGGGTGGTCCACGGTGTCGAATGCTGCAGAGAGGTCGAGTAATATGAGCAGAGTGTAATGACCTCTGTCTTTGGCAGCGTGGAGGTCGTCAGTTATTTTAGTGAGGGCTGTTTCAGTAGAGTGAGCAGTGCGGAAGCCAGATTGTAGAGGGTCTAGTACAGAATAGGTGTTGAGAAAGTGTAGCAATCGAGAGAATACAAGACGTTCAAGGAGTTTGGAGGCAAAAGGCAGGAGGGAGACAGGTCGATAGTTAGAAGGACAGGTAGGGTCAAGCTTGCTGTTTTTGAGTAATGGTATAACGGTTGCATGCTTGAAGGATGAAGGAAAGGTACCAGAGTAGAGGGAAGAGTTAAAGATCTGTGTGAGCATAGGGATTATAGAAGGAGCAAGAGGTTTTAGGAGATGGGAGGGAATGGGGTCAAGTGGGCAAGTGGTAGAGGGCGAAGAGGAGATCAGCAGTGATACATCCTCCTCCGAGATAGCAGAAAAAGAGTCAAGAAAGACAGGAGGAGAGTTGGGAAGCATTGTGGGATGGGAGGAGGCAACAGATGGGATGTTCTGCCGTATGGACTCCACCTTTTTCTTAAAAAAGTCAGCAAAGTCCTGAGGTGAGATGGATGAAGAAGAGGAGGCAGCTGAGGGTGGTCTGAGTAGAGAGTCAAAGACAGAAAAGAGACGGCGTGGGTTAGACTTGTGTGTGTTGATTAGTGATGAAAAGTAGGTTTGTTTAGCCTGAAAGAGGGCAGAGTTGAAACAGGATAGCATAAATTTGTAGTGAATGAAGTCTGCGAGCGTATGAGATTTCCTCCAGAGGCGTTCAGAGGAACGAGTGGAGGAACGCAGCATGCGTGTGTGGGAGTTTAGCCAGGGTCTGGGGTTAGAAGGGCGAGGACGGCAGAGAGAAAGTGGGGCATGAAGATCAAGAGAGGAAGATAAGGCAGAGTTGTAGTTCCTGACCAGGTTGTCAGGGTCTGAAGTGGAACTGAGAGAGGAGAGGGAGGAGCGTAAAGTGGAATCAAGAGCTGGTAGGTTAATAGAGTGCAGGTTTCTGCAAAAACGAGGGCGAGATGGAGATGGAGATGGAGAGAAGCGAGAGAGCGAAAATGAGATGAGGTGATGGTCAGAGAGAGGAAAAGGGGAAATGGAGAAGTCGGAGAGAGAGAAGTTTTTAGTGAAAACCAGGTCTAAGTAGTGGCCATCCTTGTGGGTGCTGGCTGCAGTCCACTGTTGAAGGCCAAAAGAAGAGGTTAGAGAAAGAAAGCGGGAAGCCCAAGGGAGAGAGGGGTCATCAATGTGGCAATTGAAGTCCCCAAGGAGAAGAACAGGGGAGTCTGAGGAGAGAAAGAAAGAGAGCCAGGATTCAAAGTGAGAGAGAAAGACAGAAGGGGGATGAGTAGAGGAAGGTGGGCGATAGATGACCGCCACATGGACCGGGAGAGGAGAGAAGATCTGGACTGTGTGAGCCTCGAAGGAGGGAAAAGCAAGAGAGGGGGGAATAGAAACTGTTCTGTAACGGCAGAGAGAGGAGAGCAGGAGCCCCACGCCTCCACCCCTGCCATCAGGGCGTGGAGTGTGGGAGAAGGAAAGGCCACCGTAGGAGAGGGCAGCTTCCAGAGCAGAGTCAGACTGAGTGAGCCAGGTCTCAGTTATAGCAAAGAGAAGCAGGGAGTGAGAGAGAAAGAAGTCATGCACAGAGAGGAACTTGTTAGAGAGGGAGCGAGCATTCCAAAGTGCACAGGAGAAAGGGAGAGAGGAGGGAGGGTGGCAGGGGATGGGTATGAGGTTAGAGGGGTTGACACCAGAAGGAGTAGAAGTTGCATGTGGAAGGCGAGGACGAGAGCAAGTAGAAATAAGGCAGGGACCAGGATTGGGAGAGATATCCCCAGAAGCAAGGAGGAGAAGCATGGACAGAAAGAGAATGTGTGAGGATGATTTGTAGGGGTGTGTTTTAGTGCAGGCGGCATAACTGTGTGGTGACAGAGGGCGCAGGTAAGAGAGGAGTTCATGTGAACTGAGAAGTGGTGAAGTAAGGAGAGATGGCGAAATATGAATAGAGTTAGAGACATGAGGCTGGTGGAAGGAAGTGCATAATTTGAAAATAAGTGAGGTTACAGTAAATATAAAAAGTAAAGGTGGCATCACAGCAATAGTAATGTGTTGAGATGTGCAGAGTGGGATGATAACCTCCTTTCCAGCATAGTTCAAATGCAGGAATCAGAAGCAGTAGAGTGTGTCCACTTTTTCCACTTCTTTTTGAACTTCCTTTTTTAAACTTCCACTACTTGAAAGATTTCTACTGTCACTTTTATGTCTCAAGCGCTTATTCCCAGTATGTGTTATATTATTATGTCATGTGTATTACTGGTGTGATAAATTGCGCTATATAAATAAAGATATACATACATACAAGAGTGTACTTGAGAAGAAGTCATTGACACTATACCACTTCAATGGCCCCATGAATACACAGCAGGGCTCAGAAGACTTCTGAAGAGTACATGGATATATGTTCTTTCTAATGGCACAGCTGCAGTGTCTTCCCTTACAGTACAAGAGCAACCAGGACATTAAACAAACTATGACTAAAGAGTTGACCTTTCATTAAATAACAAAGCTGAGAAAACACAGTATATACACATTGGTAGGGCTGTGGCTTGCTTCTAATTCATTTGTAGACTACTGTATGCCGGCTGCTTCAGCCGTTTTTTTTTTAACAGACAGCTCAGAAGGAAATGTAACATTGGTATGTCTTTACTATACTGGAATATCCCCGAGTCTCAGAAATCTACATAACATACAATGGTTATGGTTTTTGCTGTCATTACTTTGTTGTTAGGTAAACTATCCAGTTTCGTATTCTTAAATAGCTAAGCACTTGTTTGGATCAAGTTTTAAAACTTTACATCAGTAGAAGCACAGCTATGAACACTATGGCCCTTATTCTGTAAGGTGTGATAAGCGTAGACGACGTGCTATCGCATGAAAAGTCCCATTGCCTTTAATTAGCCTTTTCCTGCAATAGCACGTCATCTAAAAAAAGAAATAGTATGCGCAGTCCCAAGATTCTCTCTGTATCCGTAAAAAGATGTCTTTATCCCTCTGCTGCTCCCACTCTCCCGTGATCAGCGGGGTCAAACCGGAACATATAGACAAAAAGGAAGCGCAAAAGAGAAAAGAACCATCAGTCAATATTCCAAAGCTTTATAAATTGACTCAAAATAACAATATCACAGAAAATAAATGAATTAATAAAGCACGTCATCTGCACTATCACACCTTACAGAATAAGGGCTAATGAAACTAAATGCTAAAATGTATGCTTCGATGTAAATACCTTTTCCCTTGTTGTAATAACGATGCATCTATAAAGATTAGCTGATGGAAACGCAATTTCTGGCACACAGCACCATGCATATAGCCAGATGGATCACATCACCAGCTTGAAAACCAACTAATTACTATGACCAAAGGTCATGGGAAACTTGTGCCACAAGTGCGTCAGAAGCTAATGGGTTAAACTGTGTATGTGGGATATTTTCCTAAATGAGCAGCTGCCTACAGTAAAGACAAACGGTACAGATTGCTTTCTTTGCTGTGAGAAATCAATCTGCACTCATCAAATGAAATGCTGAAAGTCAATGTCTTACTGTCCGCACGGGCTGTTCCCTAATAAGCAAGGCAAAAATATATAAACCATCTAGGTCAGTGTTTATGAATGATTTTCTTGGTTAAAACCAGACTTCATGAATACCTGATGAATTACTGAGCACACACGTGCAGTTCCCACCTATCTGATACGTGAATGTGTGAGTGATTGTGGGTTATCCATGAAGCAAACCCTGACTGGTGGGGGTATGCGAATGAGAGGGTTGAAAAGAACTGGTACCGTATATTTACTGGCTAATGTACAAGCAAAGCATATAAAAAAAATGTTCATATCTCTGGTTAAAACATTAGACCAGCACTATATAAAGCTGATGTTGTCTTATGGAATGGTGTTTAGACAAATGGCAAAATGGAAAAAGGGGGAATTAAAAACGTATTTTGAAAGGCAATGCTAGGTTCAAAAAATATTCTACAGGAAAAGAAAGCCAACGTTGGGATGCAACAATAGCATTATGTGCTCTAGTAATATTATCCAATTAAATTAAGAGAACCTGCAATGTTATATGGTATTACATTCTATATATGGAAAAGGTAGTCCACATAGAGAGAAGATCCTTGAGCAGAACGCAAGAGTCGGGATGGTGTATAGCTAGAAATTAGGGCTGAGAAGTAAGGAGGAGCAGAAGAGTGTAAAGCTTTAAAAGTGAGGAGGAGAAGTGAGTGTGTGATACGGGATTTGCTAGGAAGCCAGGAGAGGGATTTCAGCAGGGGAGCTGCTGAGACAGATTTCGGAAAGAGTAGAGCGATTCTGGCAGCAGCGTTTAGGATAGATTGTAGGGGAGACAGGTGAGAAGCAGGAAGGCCAGACAGCAGGAGGTTACAGTAGTTGAGACAGGAGAGAATGAGGGTCTGTGTTAGAGTTTTTGCAGTCGAGCAACAGAGGAAAAGGTGCATATTTGTAATGCTTTTAAGGAAAAAACGACAGAATTTAGCCACCTTTTGAATGTGAGGGAGGAGTTGAGTGTGACCCCTAGGCAACGTGCTTGGGCTACTGGGTGAATAATCATACTTCCATCAGTAATGTGGAAGGAGGTAATAGGGCCAGAGGAGCTCTGTTTTTGCCATGTTTAGTTTAAGTCGGCGGAGGGCCATCCAGGATGATATAGCAGAGAGACATTCAGAAACTTTAGTCTTTACAGCAGGTGTAAGGTCAGGGGTTGAAAAGTAGTTGTGTGTGTGTCATCACCATCGAGATGATATTTGAACCCAAGTGATGTGATTAGGTCACCTAGAGAGAAAAGAGAAGAGGTCCCAGGACAGAGCCCTGGGGTACCCCCACAGAGAGATCAATAGAGGAGGAGGTGTTAGCAAAAGAGACTGAAAGTACGATGGGAGAGGTAAGAGGAGATCCAGGATAAAGCTTTGTTATGAATACCAAGAGCATGGAGAATGTAAGGGAGAAGAAGGTGGTCCATAGAATCAAACGTTGCAGAGAGGTCAAGTAATGTGAGCAGAGTGTAATGACCTCTGTCTTTGGCAGCATGGAGGTCATTAGTTATTTTAGTTAGGGCTGTTTCAGTGGAGTGAGCAGTGCAGAAGCCAGATTGTAGAGGGTCTAGGAGAGAGTAGGTGTTGAGAAAATGGAGCAAGCGAGAAAATACAAGACGTTCAAGAAGTTAAGAGGCAAAGGGCAGGAGGGAGTCAGGTCGATAGTTAGAAATTTGAAAAATGTTAAATCGGGTGCTCTATATTTAGCTGATTAAATGGCATAACATTTCATTAAGTGCAAGTGCCACAAATATTTTGTGAAAAAAGTATATATTATATAAAAATATTACTTGTCAGCACATTCACATGTCTTAGACAGGTCTGCAACCCTGCTTTTCGCCATTATCACCTAGCATACAGAGCTTCCAATGCAGCAAAGGATTCTGGGAAATAACATGCAAATGAGCACACAGTGCCACCTTTTGTCACAACGCCATTATTACATGAAACCCTTAAGCCAATGCTTGCTGTTTTAAACACAGCTTATAAATATAGCCTGGGATGAGATGCAAAGTCAATGAACCCACTCAAAGACAGACTGTTTCGACCTTGTGGGTCTCATCAGTGGTTGTACTGGCTTTACCATTTGAGACATGAGTAGGTCTTCACCACACATTATTTAGGTTATGCTGGGTGAAAGTGAAAGGCTTTTTGCCATTATCACCTAGCATACAGTGCTTCCACTGCAGCAAGGGATTCTGGGAAATTACATGCAAATGAGCATATACGTGAATCAAGTGATCAATTAAAACACAATCATATAATCCTACAAAGTGAAAAATGTGAATAAACTATTTAAATAAAATTAAAAAAACCTTCACCAATTTTGTATTGTGAATAAAGTGATATATAATTGAAAAGCAGCTCAAAAACCCTCATCAGACCGTTCTTTGGTCTCTACAGTACTGTGATTTTCCAGGTGGAGGGAGCGCAGGATTTCACAGTCAGAATATGAAAAGATAAAAAAACACACAATAGTGCGACCAATGTATATAAAGTATGGAAAATTCAAAAATATGTCAGTTCCACTCACAGATTGACAAAAAGTATAAGGCGTATCAGAGATCCAATCTCTCACTGATGGGAGCTTATGGTGGCTGGAATTCAGGTCAGTGTATACAGATAGACAAGAAACATCCGAATCCATTCATGAAATGATCAGTGAGACGAAAAGTGTCATACCATCCTTGCTGCCGCCCGGAATAGACGTCACTTCTGGGATCGCGCGGGACCGCGCTGAGGGAGCAGACACACTACCCACAGAGAGGCAAGGGAAAAGACAAGACCCCGTACATTGCGCCAACCACACTTGTGGAATGTGAGAGTATTTCTTACCATTTTGTTGTGCAATACAATTTTGTAAGCATACTGTGCCATGAGTTTCCTCTATCATTTCATGAATGGATTCGGACGTTTCTTGTCCTATCTGTATACACATTGACCTGAGTTCCAGCCACCATAACTTCCCATCAGAGAGAGATTGGATCTCCGATACGCCTTAAACTTTTTGTCAATCTGTGAGTGGAACCGACACATATTTTTAAGTTTTCCATACCTTATATACTGTCAGGATCCGTGAACCGTGATGTGCTCGGTGGACCTGGTGCTTACCCCAACCCGTGATCGGGCCTCCCGTTCCTCTCGTCAACCATGACGCTCCTCTTCCTCCTCCTGTGACCAGCCGCCATGCTATGGGTGCGCGCGCATCCCGCGTGGAGGTAAATGCGCTTCCCTCCGGTCCCGCTGCCAGACTCCGCTCACGCGGCGACGTCATCGGTGCACGGTCAGTGTGCGCACAAGTCGCATCATCAGGGATCCTTCCCACACCTGTCTCCTGCACCCAAACTACCAATCACGGTCAGCCTTACTGACGCACCTCCTCCTGACTCTACCTCATTGGTTCCTCTCTCCTATATATGCTCAGCAGGCCCACTGGCAAATCGGCTGAGAATAAACCTTCCTATGTGCGAAGTGTTCACTGCTACCCTTGCCTCCACAGTCTTGTCTTGTGCAATTCCTAGCTTCTATGTTTTTGACCCCAGCTATTCTTTTGAACTCTGCTCTTCTATGGTCCTGACCTTGGCTACCAGCGACGATCCGCACCTCTCCAATCCCGACAAAGTACCACGCCGATCCACACCTCCCCAATCCAGGCCATGGCTAAATACCTTCAACGATTCGCACCTCTCCAACCCCGACCTCTGAAAGTACCTCCGACTATCCGTACCTCCCCAACACCGACCCGGCTACCTCGACCAATCTACACGCCAGGTGCACCCACGCGGTTGTGGGTTTGTGTTTATCATATCCCCACCTCGGCCTCGCAGTCATACCTTGTTTCTGGTGAGCACTCCGTTACATATTGGTAACATTGGTTGCACTATTGTGTGTTTTTTATCTTTTCATTTTGTGACTGTGAAATCCTGTGCTCCTCCCAACTGGAAAAACACAAATTGTTAGAAAGACAGGCAGGGTCAAGCTTGCTGTTTTTGAGTAATGGTATAACTGTTGCATGTTTGAAGGAAGAGGGAAAGTTACCAGAATAGAGGGAGGAGTTAAAAATGTGTGTGAGCGTAGGGATTATAGTAGGAGCAAGAAGTTTAAGGAGGGAATTGGGTGAAGACGACAGGTGGTAGAGGGAGAAGAGGAGATCAGCAACGACATATCCTCCTCTGTTGACAATGAAAAAAGTGTCAAGGAAGGCAGAAAGAGAGTTAGGAAGCGGTGTAGGATGGGAGGAGGATACAGAGGGGATGTCCTGACGTATGGATTCCACCTTTTCCTTGAAATAGTCAGCAAAGTCCTGAGCGGAGATGGAGGAATAAGAACAGGCAGCAGAGGGTGGTCTGAGTAGGGAGTCAAAGATAGAGAAGAGTCAGCATGGATTCGACTAGTGCGTGTTGATTAGTGAGGAAAAGTAGGTTTGTTTAGCTTGAGAGAGGGCAGAGTTGAAACAGGATAACATAAATTTGTAGTGAAGGAAGTCTGCGAGAGTGTGAGATTTCCTCCAGAGGCATTCAGAGGAACAAGTGCAGGAGGGCAGCATGTGCGTGTGGGAATTTAGCCAGGGTCACGGGTTAGAAGGGCGAGAACGGCAGAGAGAAAGCGGGGCATGTAGATCACGTGATGTCACACGACCCCGCTGCGTCATTTGATGCCGCACCGTGGTAAAGGGGGGGGGGGGGCGCAACAACGGAGGAGAGCAGACAGGGGGGTGCAGCAAGAAAAGCTAGCCACCCCTAGGTTAGAGAGAGAAAGTGGGAAGCCCGAGGGAGGGAGGGGTCATCAATATGGCAGTTGAAGTCCCCATGGGAAAGAACAGGGGAGTCTGAGGAGAGAAAGAAAGAGAGACAGGATTCAAAGTGAGAGAGAAAGACAGAAGGGGGATGAGTAGAGGTAAGTGGGCGATAGATGACCAGTGGACAGCGAGAGGAGAGAAAAGCTGGACAGTGTGAGCCTCAAAAGAGGGAAAAGCAAGAGAGGGAAAAATAGGAAGGGTTCTGTTGCGGTAGATAGAGGAGAGCAGAAGCCCCACGCCTCCACCCCTGCCATCAGTGTGGGAGAAAGAAAGGCCACAATAAGAGGGCAGCTTCCAGAGCAGTGTCAGACTGAGTGACCCAAGTCTCAGTTACAGCAAAGAGGAGCCGAGAGTGAGAGAGAAAGAAGTCATGCACAGAGTGAAACTTGTTGGAAAGGGAGCGTGCATTCCAAAGGGCACAGGAGAAAGGGTGAGAGGAGGGAGGGTGACAGGGGATGGGTATGAGGTTAGAGGGGTTGACACCAGAAGAAGTAGAAGTTGCATGTGGATGGCGAGGATGAGCGCATCCAGAAATAAGGCAGGGACCAGGATTGGGAGAGATATCCCCAGAAGCAAGGAGGAGAAGCATGGATAGAAAGAGAATGTGTGAGGAGGATTTGTAGGGGTGTGTTTTGGTGCAGGGGCAGGGGATAGCTGTGTAGTGACAGAGGGCTCAGGTAAGAAAGGAGTTAACGTGAACTGAGAAGTGGCGAGGAAAGGAGAGATGGAGATATATGAATAGAGTTAGAAACATACTGAGACTTGTAGAAAGAAGCACACGTTTTGAAAAGAAGTAAGGTCAGAACAAATATAAATAGAAGTGGCAGCATAGCAGCAATTGTTTAGTGCTGAGATGTGCAGTCTGGGATTGATAATATCCTCCTTTCCAGCGTAGTTCAAATCCAGAATTCAGGGCTAGTAGGTGTTGTGTTGTCCACTTGTTTCACTCCTGTTGAACTCCCTGTTGAACTCCACACTACATGCTACTTAAAAAATATGCTACTTTAAATGTAGGCTGCAAAACAGCTACGGTTGCTTGGTCTGTAGTTATATACAGTAGCTCTAAAAAGTCACCTGACTGAATTAAGTTCAGCCCAGCCACATTGATTAGTACATGTGAGGCACATTAATAAAAATGGTATTTCTAAACAGGCTGTTGTCCTGGCTATGGTAGGTGTTACAAGTTGAATTTAATTAAAAGACACAGCAGGGGATGATTTAGAGACCGAATAAGTGAGACAGGTAAGAAAAAATAGAAAATATTTAGTGAATGCATCCAAACAAGTAAATAAAATCAGGAATGATGTTTCAGACCACACAAGGTTCTTTCTCAATGATTTTTGTACTTGTTTGGATGCATTACAGTAATTAATTATTTTCTATTTTTTCTAACCTGGAGTGCTGTGGACTACCTTTTCCATATGTATTATTGCATGGTCCGGATTTGGTGGACATGGACCGACCAACCTGCACCTAATCTACTAAAGCTAGGTTTGCTATATGTTTCTGCTTTCTTTTGTATGGGGAGTGCCTTAGTTCCTTTTCTTCCCTGTGTCATTACAGTCTATAGATATTTTTACAAGAATAGAGAGCGTTGATAGCGCACAGCCAGGGGGTCCTGTAATGTTCATGCAGGAAAAGGAAACAGCCAGGCCACTCCAGAAGTGAAAAAATGGTAATAAGTTTATTGCATGCTGAATCTACACAAAAAACGGACAGGTAAACGCACCTACGCGTTTCGTGTACCTTGATAAAGTACCTTGAGTACGAAACGCGTAGGTGCGTTTACCTGTCCGTTTTTTGTGTAGATTCAGCATGCAATAAACTTATTACCATTTTTTCACTTCTGGAGTGGCCTGGCTATTTCCTTTTCCTGCATGAACATTACAGGACCCCTTGGCTGTGCGCTATCAACGCTCTCTATTCTTGTGGATCTTCAACAGATGGACCGCACGCCGCCAACGACAAGAGTGCCCCCCTGGTAGTACAGGTAAAGTGCCGCAGTGCCTTTCAATTACTCCTGTTTACCACGGTCATTGACCATTCATTTACAATACACTGTCTGGCTGACTCCACTTTTGTTCCCACCAGTTGTTAATTAACCCTATTGGGGGCACTCCATCGTAGTTTGGATTAACCCATTGTGGATTTATACAATATTGGATATCCATTACAGGACTGGTCACAATTAGGAGCATCACATCTACTCTACTTCATATAGATATTTTTATTTTATTTTTTTAACAAAAGAAAAACCGACAGTTTAGTAGAAAATTAAGTATCTGATAAGAAAAAAAGGAAACGCAAAAGCCATTTCTAAAAAGAAATAAATACAAATTAGGCTTTTTTAAAGAAACAGGACTAATATGTAAAACCTTCAGCCAAATTCTGACCCTAATGAAGAATGGTCATTTTTATGTTAAACAATGTTATCAGTAGCATTTACATTGTATATACTACCTTTGTGCTCATTAGCCTTTTACCCTAATAGCATAATATATCTGTAGCCATGTCTGGTTTTGGCTACCAGTCTGCCCTCCCTGACATGCAAGCCCTGGTAACAGAGCAGGACCAATAATCCTGGGTTTTCCCCACACTAAGCAGCTGCCTTGAGTGGCAGGGGAGGAGGCGGGCTAAGGCCTGTGTTTTACCCAATCCTGGGTTCAGACCTTGGACCTTCCCCCCCGGTACTAAAGGGCTGCACACCTAAATTTAGGCAGTGTCTCTCCCCCCCTTGAGAGAGACAAGTACCACACAGGGGTGTGCTGAGCATTTGGCACCTACTGTCCCCTCCCCTTGGGGGAGTGAGGAGTGATACCTTTCCCCTGACTCTATTAGGGAATCAGGGAAGAGCAAGGACTGCCCTCGTGCCCTTGGCCTGGATGTCCAGGGACCATACTGAGGTTGGAGACCTATTTGACTATGCTGAAGCAGATACAAGTTGCGTAGCTGTATTTAAAGAGAGCCAATAAAGTGTTCCAGTTAACTTTACTCCTGCCTGGTGTGCAATCTATCAGTGGGGAGTGGAACTAAGTTCTCCTGCAGGTATTGCCTTCCCCAATGACAACAGCAGAAAGCTCAGCATCCTGTGAACCAGCAGGTAATCAGCACAACACACCTGGTAACAGGGGAATCTCCCAGAGGGTGGAGGAAACACTGTTACATATGGAACCATAAAGACTGGTTGAAACTGTCCCAATGATGTCACTGCAGGAATCAATGCAAGCAATACTGCAATTACATCATCAATTAACTAGAAACCAACAGACAGATGCAGTTATCTCAATGACTCCAGCTTCCACCCCACTAATACAAAACGAGCCATCATAGACAGCCAGGCTAAAAGATATTACAGCATACGCTCTGACACTAAAGACAGAAACAGACACCTTCCACCCCTGAGTGTATCATTCAGACAGAAGGGACACAAGCCAAAGACTATTGCCTCAACAATCACATCTGCACTTAAAGTCCCACGAGAACAACTGCTCCAATACAAGAAGAAAAAAACACATGCATCCACTAGTGGCTACATACAACCCTACCCTAGAGGGAATGCAAAAAATAATCCAAGATCTGCAACCTATGCTGACAGGAAGAAACATTAAAAACATTTAAAACATTTTCATCAAACCTCCCATCCTTGCATTTCGGCAACCACCAAAACTCAGGCATAAGTCACTCAATACAAAACTTCATAAGGAACTGAAGGATGCTATTAATGGCACAAGACCATGCGACAACACACACTGCAAACTTTGCAAACATATATGCCAAGATCCCACAGCAAGTCACAAACTTAGAACATTCATTGTTAAAGGAACATTTTGCTGCACGTCCAGGAATGTGATACAGTATAGATGATTCAATGCAGCAAATGTGACCAAGGATGTACATTGGTGAAACTAGCCGAAATTTCGAACCAGATCAAACCTACACAGGCACACAATAACACACAATGAAGAAAGACGATATTGCACTCCAGTGGAACACCACTTCTCAGTGTCATATAATTACATAAATTACTTAAAAATCCAAATCACAATGGAATGTTTAAAAGTACTCAAGAATGGAAAACATTTTAACACAAAATGATAATATACGTTGACACTAAAACAAGAGGACTTCATGCTGATATGGGGTTCTAACAAACTACCATCATTTTTGTCCTGTTTGTCTATCCTGGAACCAGGGTCACGAATGATGTATGAATGATTCCAGTAAGCTCAACTCATGTCCTCCCTCTTCCAAAGCATGACAAGTCCTTAATGTCTTTCTTAATTTTATTGCAGGAGTAGAAAACACAGGAACTTGTAGGTGTAGTGTAGGCAGAGAGTGCTTCTCTATGTGGGATGCTTCTATGGGGTTAGACTATGGTAAGAGAGAAAGGCCTTAGGCCTCGTTCACGGTGCTGGCTTCGGGGGCAGGGCGTGCTGACGTGCGTGCTGCCGTGAGCAACAAAGTATTCAATTTGAATACTTGTTGTCAGGGTAGCTACTGGCCTGCCTCCGAAGCCAGGAGTTGCTGCTGACGACAGCTTCAGTAAACGAAAATTTCGTTTCTTGGAGCTGAAGCAGCGTCACAGGGACCAAGGCAGCCAATGAAATCATGACTGCAGCTTGGATACTTTACCCTGCGTCTGTAGCCCCGCCCCCTCCCCAACGCTGAAAAGTTTGCTGGGGGATAATCACATGTCGCCCAGCAAACTCCCAGCACTGCCTGCCTCCCGCCCTCCCTCCGAGTCCTCAGCTGGCAGCCTGAACGAGCCCTTACCAGGGGTGGATGCAGACAGGTCTGTACTCACTGTAATCTAGGGTGGAAAAGGAAGTGAGGGGCAGGGGTAACACTAAAGGTTGAGTGAGACTGCACTAACTGTCAGCAAAAGACAGGGGAGAACATGGGAAAGTCCATTAACTGGGAGGACTGGAGAAGCTGCAGTAGCAGTTCACTGATTACGTGCTCAGAGGCAAGAAATGCAACATTGTTGCATGTTACACAGGCACAGTATGTGTGTGCAAACTCCATGCAGCTGAGAATAAGATCTGACAGGCAGAAGCTGCAAAGGAGAGAGGGGGGTGAGTCAGAAATGTAGTTCGTGTTCCATGACATTGTCCCTGCCTCTCTGTAAATTTTATAATTAACCCTCCCCCTGCATCCCACCCCTTTGCACACTGCTGATGAATGGATGGTCCTGTGTCTCACTGTCCCTTTCATCCTTGTATTGCCCTGTCTGTTTATTCCTTCTCTGTATCATCTGCCTTAGATGGCTATCTTGTGTTTCTTTTTTTTTACATCTGTGTTAAGCTCTTGGAATCTTTGTAAATCAGTATTGTTTGACCTGAGAAAGAGAGAACTCTCAAAAGCTTGTCTTATAATATCTATTGTTAGTCCAAATAAAAAAGGTATCACCTAATACTGCAGTACTCATTTACTCTGCACAATCGCAACTGGACTAACACGGCTATTTCTACTTAATTAATCTTCAACTTAAAGCTGCAGTTCAAGGTGCCGTTTAAAGATAAAAAAAATCCCATTCAATATGTGCATCAATCTGCACACTTACAAGTGATTAGCTAAGTTGCTAAGAGCCTATTTCAGAAGAGGAAGGGGATGTGACCTTGTAAATGGTTTCAATAGAAACAAAATGCTTGCTAATAATTAATAATATGCAACTTTAGATAATCATTTGCAACATTAGAATACATTAAAAAATGTCTTTCAAAATAGTTTTTAAAAAAATAGTTTAAAAAAAAAAATGCTACAAGTATTTTCTCATAGTGCAGAACTGATTTATATAAAAAAACCACACACACACACGTAGGATATTACAGCTTTAAAGGAACAGTTTCCGTGTTTACATTTTTGCCCAATCCTTCCACTTTTTCTTTTACACATAGCTAAGAAGTAGGGGGCAAGAAGGACTAATCATCGTAGAAGCACAATTACTCAGGGCAAAAATAATTGGACCTACAGGGAGTGTGTACATTCATATTACTGGCTCCATGTATTCTTCTATTTAGGGTTTTTTTATGTGAAAAACAGTGGAATCTGCAAACAATTGAAGCCTCTTACAAAGAGTTATGTGTGGAGTCCTAAAAGTAATAAATAATTATATATATATATAATATATATATACACACACACACACACACACACACACACACACACACATATATACACACACACACACACACACACACACACTCACACACACACACACACACACACACACACACACACACACACACACACACATATATATACACACACATATATACATATACACACATATATATATATACAGTGGTGTGAAAAAGAAAGTACACCCTCTTTGAATTCTATGGTTTTACATATCAGGACATAATAACAATCACCTGTCCCTTAGCAGGTCTTAAAATTAGGTAAATACAACCTCAGATGAGGAACAACACATGACATATTACACTGTGTCATGATTTATTTAATAAAAATAAAGCCAAAATAGAGAAGCTGTGTGTGAAAAACTAAGTACACCCTTACTGCTTCCATAGGAATTAAGATGCTAAGTAGCAGACAGGTGCTGCTAATCAAATGCCCTTGATTAATTGATCATCAACAAGTGTGATCACCTCTATAAAAGCTGAAGTTTTAGCAGTTTGCTGGTCTGGAGCATTCAGCTGTGTGTTAACACAATGCCACTGATGAAAGACATCAGCAATGATCTTAGAGAAGCAATTGTTGCTGACCATCAATCTGGGAAGGGTTATAAGGCCATTTCCAAACAATTTAAAGTCCATAATTCTACAGTGAGAAAGATTATTCAAAAGTGGAAAACATTCAAGACAGTTGCCAATCTTCCCAAGAGTGGACGTCACAGCAAATTCACCCCAAGGTCAGACCGTGCAATGCTCAGAGAAATTGCAAAAAAACCAAGAGTTACATCTCAGACTCTACAGGCCTCAGTTAGCATGTTAAATGTTAAAGTTCATGACAGTACAATTAGAAAAAAACTGAACATGTATTGTTTGTTTGGAAGGATTGCCAGGAGAAAGCCTCTTCTCTCTAAAAAGAACATGGCAGCACAGCTTAGGTTTGCAAAGTTGCATCTGAAAAAACCACAAGACTTCTGGAACAATGTCCTTTGGACAGACGAGACCAAAGTGGAGATGTTTGGCCATAATGCACAGCTCCACGTTTGGCGAAAACCAAACACAGCATATCAGCGCAAACACCTCATACCAACTGTCAAGCGCGGTGGTGGAGGGGTGAAGATTTGGCCTTGTTTTGCAGCCACAGGACCTGGGAACCTTGCAGTCATTGAGTCGACCATGAACTCCTCTGTATACCAAAGTATTCTAGAGTCAAATGGGAGGCCATCTGTCCGACAGCTAAAGCTTGGCCGAAATTGGGTCATGCAACAGGACAATGATCCCAAGCACACCAGCAAATCTACAACAGAATGGCTGAAAAAGAAAAGAATCAAGGTGTTGCAATGGCCCAGTCAAAGTCCAGACCTTAACCCAATTGAAATGCTATGGCTGGACAATAAGAGAGCTGTGCATAAACAAATGCCCCCAAACCTCAATGAACTGAAGCAACATTCTAAAGAAGAGTGGGCCAAAATTCCTCCGCAACAATGTGAGAGACTGATAAAGGCATACAGAAAACGATTACTTCAAGTTATTGCTGCTAAAGGTAGTTCTACAAGCTATTGAATCATAAGGTGTACTTAGTTTTTCACACATGGCTTCTCCATTTTGGCTTTATTTTTGTTAAATAAATCATGACACGGTGTAATATGGCATGTGTTGTTGTTCATCTGAGGTTGTATTTACTTATTTTTAAGACCTGCTAAGGAAAAGATGATTGTTATTATGTTCTGATATGTAAAACCATAGAATTCAAAGAGGGTGTACTTTCTTTTTCACACCACTGTGTGTATATGTATATATATAGCAAGATATGCTGTTTCTGTGGTCCCGTGACAATAGCGGTCTTAACGGATTAACTCTGCGAGGGGAACGATCCGGAAGCACGGACCACCCATGGCACGATCACGGCAGACATGGTCCCCAGCTTGCTTTTTCGGCAGCGGTGCTGGGAAGGTCAAGGGGCCTATGCAGAGAGCAGCGAATTTTAAAATTGGCGAGTTTAATAAAAAGTAGCTTTTTTGGAGAGTTTTATTCTCCATATGCAGAAATGTGCGAATTCTGCTATGTTTAACATGAATGCGTGTGGCGAGTTTAAATTGGCGAGATGCGCGCTGCAGAAATGTGTTAAAAAAAATTCGCGCCTTTTTTTTTTCTTTGCTATGGCCGCGAGCGGCAGCTTCTTGCCAACTTTTCCTGGCGAGGCAAAAAGGAGACAATCGCGCCATTTTATTGGCGCGAACAGCCGCTAGATGCCGTTCGCGCCTCTCTGCATAAGGATATTTTTAAAACTGGCGAGATGGAGGTTCTCGCCAGCCGCGAGGCGAGTTTTAGAAATAGAAAAAAAAAATTGGCGCGTTTTTCGTAACTCGCCATTTTTTGCTGTTTTCTGCGCGATTTTCTCCAAAAAATGGCGAGTTTTGAAATAGCGCTGCTCTCTGCATAGGCCCCCAAGTCTTGCTATTGTATATTTGTATACACACCACATTTTTCTTTGTCTGCATACTGTACATACACACACACACACACACACACTTGTGTGTGTATAAATTTATGTGCTTCTCTCGATGAACAAGGATTTTTGTAGAAAATATTTTATTTCTTTTCCCTGACCCAACCTTCGAAATAGAAATGTATCTGTGGTTAAAAGCAACACATTTGTTACCTTTGTGTAGGATTCCCCAAACACAAGATTGTCAGTATATAGGTGGGTGCTGTAAGGCAGGGGTGCGCAATCTTTTCCCCCTGCGTCCCCCTGCCGGCTCTCCCCCCTTATTTACCTTGGCTCTGGCATTCTAATGTCACAACGCCATGGCAACGCGTCTCCAGAAGTCATGTGAGCCAAGGTAAGTGAAGTTTACAGAGGCCTTCGCCGCTCCCTCGGCATTTCATTTAAACGCCTTCGGGAAGCGCTCAAAGCCTCTGTTAACCCCGCGCCCCCCCCCCCCGCAGAGAATCTCGCGCCCCCCAGTTTGCACTCCCCTACTATAAGGAATAAGAAAGCATTTCATAAGTTCAGCAGATATTATTCCTGACTCATGCCACAGATAAATTGTTACAGTGGTGATTTCCACTTCTGACCACGTGTTACAACCAAGCACTGCTGGGATGCCACAATGTAATTTCTTGTCATACTGAATAAGGGCTATTGTCTGAGAATTACAGTTACGGTGCTCATCTGATGGCTAAGGTAATGATGACACTGTAGCAGTGATGTATCAGTCTCCTGGTTATTAGAGATGTGTGTACCTGCAGAGATTTGCTGTGCTGCCGTTTTGATTGAATTTTCCAAAGAGGTCTAAAAACCCACCAACAAATCTAGCAAAACGGTCCAAATTGTTAAAAATGTGCTTTTTGAAAATGGCCAAAAAGTAGCCTTGTTACCTTAAATGATTATTTTTTTAAAATTATTATTTAGATCGAATTTACAAAGCAATTGAAATTAATTGAACATGCAATGCCTATTGACTTTTTAGAATTAATAGTATCAAAATAGTGATATTCACAAAGTGTGCCCACGCATGCAAAATATTTGCACATATCTACTGGCTTCAAAACAGGCGAAGAAGAGGAGCAAAAAACGACCATTGATGAAAGAAAATGGTGCTGCAGTATTCAATGAAAAAATTTCTCGGATAATTCTACTGTATTTTCAGTTTTACACCCAGAAGATACTGGCATAATTCCTTGTATACAGTGCTAGTTGCTAGTTGTGTGGTAAAAGTTCATTGAATAGAGCTGGTTTAACACGTGCTGCTGCTATAGAACAATTTATTGTAAGTCTACAACCAGTTATAATCTCACAATGGAAAACAAAAATTGTTAGACGATTTAAAAATGCTTTTGATGCGTACAAAATGCCACTACTAACTCAAGAAAATGGAATAAACCAAGATTATGAATTCAGGGTTCTGCAGCGTATGAGCAAAATGCAGACTAGCTGGGTCAATGGTCCATATTTAACTTACATTTAACTTTACATTCCCTCCTATTAGCAATCAGATGTACTCTTGGCATTTCCCACAAACGATTAATGTTCCAGACATCAACAATACAATCCCCAGTTCACTGTACTGCATTTTTAGGTTTTTCTTTTCATTTATGTGGCATTCATGTTTGGATCATTTGATGCTTTGCCAATTTATGCCAAAGTAGGACTGGTGTAATGCTCTATGAACAAAGGGAATCTGAACAATATGCACAAACAGTTCAAAGGACCTTCGAAAGAGCACCAGAATGTGTGTGTGTATCTGCAGAACAATGGGGGTATGTAAAATAATGTATACTATTATAAGAACTGTAAGGACAGTTCATGTAAAATAAGCTAAAAGACAGGTTTAATGAAATAATAAATATAGAGAGAACAGGGCATTACCTTGCAGTTAAAGCTCCTATCTGGGGTTGGAAGTGTTAAGTGCACTTTTTGCACCAACTGCCCTGCTTCTTAAAAAAGAAAACTATTAGGAGCATAAATATTATTACAATTAGATCATACAAACGTGTAATTTCCTAAACTTCATTTGGGGGGGGGGGGGGGGGGGTCTGTTGTGTTGCCGTCCTTTTTTTTTATATAGAAGTCTTAAAGCAGCAGTTCAAGCTGCCATTTTTTCCATTTAATATGTGCATCAATACAATCTACACACTGACAAGTGATTAGTTAAATTGCTGATCGATCGGCGAAGATTCGGCTCGGGATTAACTAAATGGCAGTGCAGCAGAAGAGGACCAAAGATGCAAAGTTCAGTGGGGAAGATTATGTGACCAGGCAGTCACTAGATACAATTGGTGCTCTGTTAGAGAGAGGGCAGGTCTCAAAAAGGGGCGTCGTAGCCTGTTTCAGAAGAAGAAGGGGATGTGAATTTGTAAATGGTTGCTATTTTTTTTTTAATGCTACAAGTATTTTCACACAATACAGAACTGATTTATTTTAAAAAAAAACACACATGTAGGATATTGCTCGAACTGCAGCTTTAATAGGACATTGTTAGTCAACCATACTGCATTCCTTGATTTCATCTTGCATAAAAGGCCCTCTGGTCCATCATTTTACCCCATTGGGGTCAACAGTAAATGGAAAATGAAATGGTCATAGGATATTCTATACTTGCTTTTCCATTGCAATGTGAGAATGTATTATGGTGAAGGCTGTGACGGTGAAGTCCGGCTGGCTGTCCCTAAAAAACGTGTGTTAAGAGCTGAGAGTGTCAGCTCTTGGGTCTAATATTGTACATTACTGTGTTGCCCTGTAATTCTGTTCCCATTACATTGTCCCCTGCAGGATTATAAAATGGGGATGCCAAAGGGTTATGGTCCCTTATATGAAATAGCTGCAGGACTGGGACTTTGGAAACAGAAGGGTTAAGGGTGGATGTTGGGGGCAAATAGGGTTAAAAACTGTGTAAAGTGTTGATAACCAGAGTTGCCGGTAGTACTGATATGTTACCCGCAAATAGTGTATGATTTGCGGGTACGCGTCTGTAGATAAAGAAGTGGTGGGTTATGGAAGTACAATGTAATATATAGGAAAAACCTGAGCTGTTTGGGGCTTTACATGTTCCCTGTCCCCAATAAACATGAAACTTCAGGGGTGTAAGTTTTAGGTGGGATATTTGGTCAAAAGTTAATTATCTTGTTTGCAGGAGTCCGGGGGACAAAGTTACTGGTAGTCCTGTAATTCTCCCCGACGTGCAGGCATGATTTGCGTATACGTGGGGTGCATTACACTGGGGCTACACAGTGTCCCCCAGAATACTGGTTTTCGAGCCCAAGTATCCCAGACCCATTTCCCACACAGGTATAAGGTTCCCCAAGTGATATAAGTTTATTAAACAATGTTTTATACTGTAGGTCTTGTTTGATACAGTATGGATGTCAGCCCAGGCATCTACATAGGCGCTGGGATATCTGCATTGAAATCCGATGTCTAAGGAGAAAGGATGTCCAGAGGTGATGAAACCGTTTTGGTGAGCAGGGAAGGGCTAAGTACCCGGCCCAAAGAACAGGGGGCACCCCACTGGGGCCCTTTTATGACTGCCAGACCTTGGGGAGTCTGCCCAGTGGGTGGCAATGGGTTGGCTGGGGAAGATGCTGCTCGTAGGCGCTTTTCCCATTGGCCAATTCATATTTCCTGCCCACCCGGTTTTTCAAGCCAGCTTGGCATGCTTCCTCCTCTGACATCAGCAGCCAGACGAGCCCCCGTTCTGATTGGCTTGTGAGAAAAATTCCCACGCTCTGATTGGTCGCAAGTCTCTCTTCCATGTTAGACATAGGACACTGAGGTCTATGTGAGGGACTGCCCGATCAGAGAACTCTCTCTCTCTGTCTCTCAGACTTACATGCAATCTTGGGACTTAGTCCAGTGAAGCTCTGGCAGGCTTTTCCAATGTGCTTTGCTCGCAATAGCAAAGCACTAAGCATGGAGGTGCCGGAGATGCCTAGCCTAGCTGAGGACAAGTTCTGAGAAACAATGTTACTTGCTCCAGGCTTAGTCCAGTGACGCGACCGGTGGGTGCTCGGCATAGAGGTGCAGGAGTAGCCTGGCCAAGCAGAGGAGAAGTGCTGGGAGCAAGTTCTCGCGTCCAAGTTCTGGGAATTGGACAGAGCTGAGACCAGCAGGGAGAGCGCGTTGGCTCTCCCGAGAAGAGTACTGTGTGTTCCTGCACGTGGAGAGGACAGGGTAAGCCTTCCTGATGCAGGTGCCCTGAACCTATTTGAGGCTAGTTTTCACCCCCAGTAAGTGTGTATTTCAACTTTATTTTGTATTTCATTTGTGTGTACGCGGGTTTACCCGAATAAACCTAATTTTATTCCACTACCTTGTTTTGCCTAGTGAATGATCCCAGAAGGTAAAAGGTGTTAAAAGTGCTGGTCTCCCATGACAAAGGCCATTCATTACTTTGCCATCTTTCAAATGGCCCTGTCCACATTAGTACCCAAAATAAAGGTAAAAAGGTAAAAAGGCTGTTGCCCATAAACTTTGTTTTTAGCAGGTTTACCAAGTCAAAAAAGAGCACCTACTGAAATATTTGGAGCAAGTCAACATCCCACAAGTGCACAAACATGGGCAGAATGTGGAGCCATCTCAGATTTTTGCCCCCATTTCACCCTTACAATCTACAATGAACCTTTTCAACAACTTTTCTTTCAAAACTATTTATTGACCAAAACCGGTAAACTAGCCATATCACATTCTCACGGCGAAGTGACTAAAACAGCTGATGGCCAATAACTGAAGAGTCACTGTGCTTTACGGAACGCTCATCTGCAGCGTAACCACTTTATGACGTGACAGCATGGCGAATAAGGTCGGTCTGGGGGACCTGTGGAAGATATGCAGATAAACTTATGGGTTCTCTATCTTTGCTGCACTTTGCAAACTGACGGGCTTCTGTATAACCTAAATAAAACAGATGGGAAGATGTACTGACCCAGCACAATTTCTCTGACAGTTATTGGCCTTGCTTTTTATTAGAGAAAATTAAGCAGTCTTCTGATTGTTTAACAAAATGAAATGCAGACATACACAAAAATGTTAACACACCAGTGCCATAGCTTATTTAACCTATTAAAGTTTATGCATAACATGCTTCTCTGCAATGAAGACTAGTATTAACATGGCTAAAAATACACGTGAGATACACTAGCCCTGCTGTTATAAAAGTAGGGCGAGTAGTATTTAAACTAGAATCTTAACCATGTATTAGTTCAGTGTAAAGAACAGTGCGGGGGCAGCAAAAGTGCGTCTGATCCCCTGTTAAAGTATTGCATAGCCTCCGGACGCTATACTTCTGTTGGCCCTCACGGTATACGTCCTGTTAGGTACAGGCACTGTGAAGGGTACATTTTCTCATGAAGGCCTAGCTTCCTATTGCAGCCTGGATGCATTGTTACTGTATCCAGGGGCGGGCCTAGCAACAAACAGGGTGTCATCCTGGGTGATAATGGCTGGGTCACATGCAATTAATGTGATGCCTGTCAGTATCAGACCTGCCTTGTTATGGGGCAGGGTTACAAGTCCATCCCCTGGGAATATACCAACACTCTCCCAGAAGTCAGGCAGTCTGTCTCCCCTCCCTCTGAGTGGGAATGTGTTATCCTGTGTACCATCAAGGATAAGGAGCTGGATGGGGCCTGCAGGGTCTTGTACAAAGGGAAGGCTGTGACTTCTGTCTGACTACAATAAAGATTCAGTGGAACCATCTATCTGTGTGACTAAATGTCTGGGTCACTAAGAAGTTGCCAGCATGGATCATCCTGGTCATCTCAGGTTCCTTGCTGGCTGGAGGAACTGTAACCAGAGATGAACCACCCTGAAAACCTGCCATGATGTCTCCCCACACCACTACGGAGTACTCATAGTCTCCTGTTCCAGCCTCACAGGTATGCACCGCACCAGCAACACCAGGTAGCCGGAAGATCTCACTTAGGGTGGGGGAACAGGTGCTACAGAATGGAGGTGCTGCTGAGATCGCATCAGGACAGGTTTTAACAGCAGGACTTTTATTCACAAGGACTGTGTATGTGACTGTGCTTTAGGACTCTAGGGAGTGCAGGAAACTTGGGTCTGTGCCTTGTAGCCCTGCACTACCCTCTCTCAGTATAGCTGGCAGGTATCTTAGTGGGGGTGATTGAGTCTCCCTGCTTGAAGAGCTGCACTGTACTCCGACAGTCCCTTTATCGTGGGGCTGCCGAACAGAAACCTACACTCTTAAGTAAGGTGGGGACAGCTCCCTGATGCGACGCCGGAGAGGTTGTTGCCCAACCGGGTAATCCAAGAAGAAAGGTGGGGTCAGTTCCCTGACACGTCCCCAGGGAGCCTGTTGCTCACCGAACAATGAAGATGGTGGGGGTAGTTCTGCAAAGCGCCACGGTGGAAACTACTGCCTACCCAACTTTACCCCTATGTATGCGCGGCAGGTATCTGAGGAGGTGTGCCCACTTCTCGGGTGCCAGAACCTTTGTTTGAAAAACTGCAGCCATACACAACACGGCACCCAAAAGGGATTTCATCCTGGATGGTTGCTACTCAAAATGGCGGTTCCTGATGAAAACAGGGACCGCATTTCATGTAATGTCACAAAATAGTGGTTCCTGCCGAACCAGGTTGCTTGCAAAAGCTTGCAGAAGGTTTTGCAAGTTTCACTTTTGCAAGTTACACTTTTTCCAGCACCCAAAATCAGCGTGAAATGCTGAGACCACGCCTCCTTTTCAATCCTGGATTGGATGCCTAGGTCCACCAGGGGGAGGAGTTGGGCGTGACTAGCCCGACACTGCCGGATGCGAGTACACTGTGACTATCAGACATGTGTGCGGAGCTGCTCCATCACTAAAGACAAAATGGATGCCGAATTAGGAGATATCTATGAACTAATTGGTGGGGTACTAGTGCTTCAGCGAGAGGACGATAGCAACCTGCTGTTTGGGGTCTGCCAACTGTGTGATTATCCGGGACAGGAGCTGCGGGTGCTTCCACAATTTGTGGCATGCCAGGTTCCCTACCTCCGGGTCAGGCCCATGGGACCCACTGGTACTACCACTAATATGAGCACTGAGGAGCTGAGAACCCTCTACATCCTGGTGTGCAAACTGACGGCGCTGGCCCAAGGCTCCGCGAGCGATGCCACCACTCATTACATGGCCATGGTGTATGAGCTGTTCTACCCGGAGCTGCAGATCATTGCTTCCTCTCCCTGTGTGGAGTCTGATGTAGTGAGTCCCGATTCAGGAATAGGCTCTGTTCGCCACATGGGGCGGAAGGAAGGCTCCATTCTCGGCCTTACATGTGGATAGAGGACTTCCGGGACTTACCTGCTACCCCATCGACGTCGGAGATGTCTGCCATGTCACTGGGAGTGATGTCGGAGCCAACCAATCCTGTACCGGAGAACCGCGAGGAGGGACCACCAGCATACTGCGAGGTACTCCACGCATCATCTCCACCGACTGGCTCCAAGAGGGAGGTATTCACCGAAATGACAGCTGCTTCCGGTTTCGTCGGACGACAAGACCGCAGAGATCACCGAGGTACTGGTCTGGGCCTCCCACGCTCCTGAGTTGGAGGGCAGCCTGCTGGTTCCTGAGGTCAACACCTGCTCCATGATCGAGGTCCGGGAATTCGACCCATGCTGGGCACAAGATCAGGAAGCGACCGACCAATATCTGCATAGGAGAAAGGAGATGTGCGAGGCCCGTGCTCGCGCTGTCACCTATGTAGTGGCTGCTGAGAGGCACTACAACGCGCTGGGGCTTGTGGAGGAATTCCCCCGGGAAGTGCCGGCCGGTTCTACCCCATCCTGCCCCAGACCTGTGCTGATCCCATCTCTGCAACCGGGAGGATTTGAGCGAATAGAGCCATCTGGCTGGATGGACTCCCAGGATGGAGCCATCTCCCTGGTGAGTTAATAGCCCTCTGTGGACCCCTACTTTCTGCATTGCAGGGAGAGAAAGAAAGCAAGAGAGTCCCACAAAGCTGCAGTCGTTGCTGCAGCAAGGTACATAACTGCTCGGGTCGTAGCCAACGGAGCACTGCTGGGACTGTGGACACTAAGATAGCTCCAGAGGTCCCCGGTTCAGAGATTTTAAAGTGCCCGCCCTACCCCAATCTGCCCCGTTATCCAATACCAACCCCAGCCATAGTATTAAACTCCTGACTCCTCGTCCCTTGTCACCGGTGGGTTCTGTGGCTCCAAGAAGCAATGTGAATGTAAATAATGGTACAGTGTCTATGATCTCTGTGGGGGGTACATTACCTTGGTGGGATAAGATGTACAGGGGATATGTGTGTAGAGGGAGAGGGGGTTGGCCCGGTATTAAAGGGGTTGCACCCCATATGGCCACCCCCTGACCTCACCAGGGAGGCAAGGGGTTAACTGGACTGTGGTCCAGGAATGTGGCTTACCCCTTGTAATGTCAGGAAAATGTATGTTCCCCTGTTCCCATGTTTCATTATAAGCCTGTATTTTAATGTTTTAAAGTGCATTTCTGTATTTCCAGTTCTGGAGGTCGCAGAGAGTTGATATTTGGCCAATGTGTGGAGTCACTGTAGGCATTAAGAACTGGCAAATTTTGACCCACTGAGCCCACCAGAATGGAACTAATTAATATGTGTAGATATTAAGTATATATGTATGGTATTTGGGATCTGCTCTGACAATGCAGACTCCATCTGCTATGCTAATAGGTCATGAAGGGCAGCCGGCTGATTGAGCCTAAGAACTGTGATCAAAAGTTAACTGCCCTGATTGTTTACACTAAGTACTAATCTTCAGACCAAGTACTAATCAACAGACTCTGCCACTCTAATTGTTACCTGAGGGTGGAGAATCATCAAACTGGAGTGGTTTGTAAGTGTTATGTCTACACCTACAAACAATGCAGATACTTCATTTGGTAGACTGGTCGTCGCCCCTGATTTAATTATGAGGCTACCCATAGAGTCCAAGTACACATGGGCTAATTAGCTGGGGGGCATGGGTTAATCTGTGTCTCCACGTTAGGGATTGGATACAGATAATTGTTCACCAATAGTCTGTATTCAATGTTAAGAATAGGGTTACACAGGTATATAAACTGTGTCCACCCTACAGTTTTTTAGTTGTGCTTCTGATTCCACCTGGAATGTCACCGGATTGCTGGAGAATTGCTAGCTGATACTTCTCCATCCCCCAACCCTAAGTAAGTGTTACCTTCTTGCCTGTTAATTGTACTATATTGCTGTGTTCACCTTTTTTAAGGAATAAATATATTTTATTATATCTAAGCCTCGTTCAGTTCAACCCCGATATTTGGTGTTCATTATATCTTGTCATAAGCTACCGTGACAATGTGCCTCACCTAAACCGGACCTGATTTGTGCTAAAGGATGGGTGACCAGGTGCAATGCTGGTGGGAGGAAGGTAGGCTCACAGCAGAACAACATGCTGAAATTATGCGCCAGAAAAGTAGTAAGTCTGTGGTAGAGACACTTTCATCTGCGGATATAGAGGAGGGTCCTGTGGCACCCTTATGGGAAGGATCTTTATTCTGGGTCTTGCCTGGTACAGCAAAGGGTTAACGAAGTTTAGCATGACAGAAAGGATACTGGTGATGAGGTTTAGGAAAATGGGATTTGAATACCCATATCTCCCGGAATCTCTTATGAGGAGTGCGGAAGCGCATAGGGATGAATGGGTACGAGAGGCCATCCTAGAATACCTGGCTACTACTACCAAAGGTTTCAAGTCCTGTGAACAGGACCGGGCAAAGTTTCTTATGAAAGTGTGGGTAGTGGGGCGCAATATCCACCTTGATAGGGTGGAGTATATCCCAAGTCTGGGAGAAGGTGTTGTTACTCAGTTAAAGTGATTGATAGCCATGGTAAAGTGGTGAAGAAACCAGACCCTGCCCATTACTACTGAGTCGGTATTAAACAAACACCTATACTAGACCCAGGGTTATCCACAAAGGGAAGGTACCAGTTGTTTGGGGGGTAATGTATACTGTTGTATTGAGATGTTATTGATATTGTATATACTGTATTCCTCAGCAAAGGCGTGTGACTTTCACCAGGGGGAGGATATAGCATAGCCTCCAGCCGCTATCCTTCTGTTGGGTCCTCACCGTATAAATCCTATTAGGTACAGGCACTGTGAAGGGTAAATTCTCTCATGAAGGCCTAGCTTGCGATTGCAGCCAGGATGCATTGTTACTGTATCCAGGGGCGTGCCTAGCAACAACCTGAGAGTGTCATCCTGAGGAGGATACTGGCTGGGTCACATGCAATTAATGTGATGCCTGTCAGTATCAAACCTGCCCTGTTATGGGACAGGGTTACAAGCCCATCCCCATGGTAAATACTGACACTCTTCCAGAAGTCAGGCAGTCTGTCTCCACTCCCTCTGAGGAGTGGGAATGTGGTATCTTGTGTACCATCAAGGATAAGGCAAAAACCTCTCAGTAAAGGGAGTAGATCAGCAGGCACTGCTAGCAAAAAGATGATAAGGCTGGACAATCCTAACAAAAGTATGCCTTTATTAAACCATGAGCAAAGAAGGATAAAAAGAGGGAATTGACCCCCTGTGCGCTCTAACGCGTTTCACCCCTGTGGGGCTTTGACAAAGTCTGGGTCACTAAGAAGTTGCCAGCAAGGACCATCCTGGTCATCTTAAGATCCTCGCTGGCTAGAGGCGCTGTAACCAGAGATGAGCCACCCTGAAAACCTGTCCTGATGTCTCCCCACACCACCGCGGAATACTCAGAGCCTCCTGTACCAGCCTCACAGGTATGCACCGCACCAGCAACACCAGGTAGCCGGATGATCTCACTTACGGTGGGGGAATAGGTGCTACATAAGGTTAGCAGTTTTGCTGCTGTATTGAACCTTGATGTGATATGGAAAAAATGAAACACAAAAACCCCAGGTTGGCAGTGTAGTACTGTACTTTGTACTGTATGTAAGCTTTTAAACCTCATAGGATCTTTCATACGTGGCTGGGGTGGGTTGGGGGGAGGGGGGTGGGGGAAACAGGCATTTCAACAGTCTGGAATTCACTGAGCAAAATATAATGTTCCAAGGAATCGCATGAACAGGACAGAAAAATAAAGTTAACTATTTCACAAAAGCCATACCTGATTATTGTTTGTTTTTAACAGCGTTGGATGCTCATTTCGTAACGGTGACGACACAGAACTGCTTTCACTATTGCTTCCATCACTCAGGCTAACCCTACAAATGTAAGAAAGTTGATGTCAGACCAGCAAGTAGGAAAGAGGACGGAAAGAGGCGACCTGAACATGCTGTAAGATGTATTCAAACATGGCAAAGTCAATCCTCAAAAAGGGTCTGAAACTACTTAAGGCGAGATGATTCCAGGCAAGGAGGCATTTTCATTGTGTCCTTCCTTACGTCAATGTATCAAAGCCTTTACTCCAATTATGACCTGTGTGCAACAATCTGCATCAATTGAAGGAGTTAATAAATCTGCTCATGATACTTTTTATAAAATCAACAAAATAACACAGTAAAGAGGTAATCCAAGCCATCAAATTTTTTTAACCTTATTTATACCCTACAGAGAGTGCTACCGTATTTTTTATTTAGTCCATTTTACAGCTGAATGGGGATCCCAGCTGCTCTGCAAGCACCCTGTCTGCAAAGATAAGTAACTTTGCATATTTTTGATATACCTGTTTGAGTGCCCTGAAATTCTGGTTTCGTGTTTGTGTGTGTGTGTGTGTGTGTGTGTTCTGTACCATGTTAGCCTAGCGTAATAATAAAAAATTAATAGACGATACCGTTCTGGGGCTAAGGGAATGCTTTTATTTGTGCGAGTTTTTGAGATACACTGATCTCTTCTTCCGGCGTTGTTACAATGAATAAAGCAAGCAAGGTTTAACTTTAAAACAGTGCATCTTGGAATGTTATCTGTGACTGAAACCTATCCCTCCCCCCCTGTGCTGTATGCGATTAATGACTTGAGGTGTTAAATAGTCCCTGAATGTTAGTGATGTAAGAGTGTGTGTGTATGTATGTATGTTAATATATAAAGCCCCCACAGTGTATACAGCGCGTTACAAAAAGTGTGTGTGGAATGGGGGTGTATACCAATGGTGTGGGTAGGTGTGGAAATGTAAGTGGGTGTTGCATTACTAAAAGTGTGTGTTTCAGGGAAGACCTGTTGCAGTCTTGTATCTTCCTGGAGAATGGGTTGTAGTTCCCTGGCGATCTTGCGTAGGGCTTCTAGGTGTGGGTTATATGTGACCACCAAGGTACCCTGTTGCTTGTCTCTTTCTGTCTGTATTCAAGGAGATCTCTTCTCAGCATTCTGGTGGCTTTGTGGATTTGCTGGTCTACAATTCTGTGGTTATATCCACGGTTTACGAAATCCGATCTCAAGGCTGTAATCCCCGCTGGCCCCTGCTGTGTCGGAGCATATCCGGTTGTATCGTATGGCTTGACTGTAGATGGTTGCATGCTTAGTGTATGTCAGGTGGAAGCTGTTGTCCCTCAAATAGCTGGCTCTGTCTGTAGGTTTGCGGTATACAGAAGTCTGCAGTTGGTTGTTCTGTAGTTGGTTGTTCTGTAATGGTTGTATCTAGGAAATATACTTCGTTCGGGGAATGGGTGAGTTTGAGAATGATGGTCGGGTGGAAAGTGCTGTATACACTGTGGGCGCTTTATATATTTACATTTACATACATACACACATAGACACGCATACACACACTATTACATCACTAACATTCCGGGACTATTTATGACCTCAAGTCATAAATCGCATACAGCACAGGGGGGGAGGGATAGGTTTCAGTCACGGATGACATTCCAAGATGCACTGTTTTTTTAAGTTAAACCTTGCTTGCTTTATTCATTGTAACAATGCCTGAAGAAGAGATCATTGTATCCCTAAAGCTTGCAGAAACAAAAGTATTTCGTTAGCCCCAGAACGGTATCGTCTACTGTATTTATTTTTGATTTTATATTATATTATAATATATATAATATATATATATCTATATATATATATATATATATATATATACATGGAGGTATCAGTACCGTGTTAGCCGAGCTTCCAATATCAAAAAAAATAGATGATACCGTTCTGTGGCTAACGAAATGCTTTTAATTCTGCGAGCTTTCTAGATACAACTGATCTCTTCTTCCGGCGATGTTACAATGAATGAAGCAAATATATTATATATATATATATATATATTATATATATATATATATATATCTTATATATAAAACACAAACGTAACCACATCAAAAAATCAATATGTAATACAAATGATCACAAACCACAATAAAACCATAAGATGTATGGGTAATTGGCATGTGCTACGGGAGTGAAATAATACATAACACAATAAGACACAGAATCCCAAAAACAGCACTCTGATCATAAAATGAATGATAACAAAAGGGTTTATTAAGCATAAATAAGACACAATGAAAACAAGATCAAAAATATAAACAATTTTTTTTTATAAACCACAGGCAGACAAGAAACACGGGTAGACAGATGCTTGTCCCATATAAATTCACAGATCAAATAAATCAAATTTGACGCTGGTAAAAAGAGACAGTCCCATATAAATTCAACAGATCAAATAAATCAAATTTGACGCTGGTAAAAAGAGACAGCATACCATATTGTAGTCCAAAAAAATTATTCAAACATACTGGCAACGCTAATACATTTTTTGGACTACAATATGGTATGCTGTCTCTTTTTACCAGTGTCAATCTGTTTATTTGATATATATATATAATATTATAATATATATATATATATTATATTATATATATAATATATATATATCTATATATATTATTATATCATATATATATTTATATATATATATCTACTTATATATATATATATATATATAGATTATATATATATATTATATACTATTTATTTATATTATTTATAGTATTTTATTAGTTTAAGTTATGGTGGGTAAAAAAAGTGACAAAACCCTCCAGAGCAAGCATATAAATGGATTCCACTGCAGCAAGGGATTCTCTGAAATGACATGCAAATGGTCACACAGTGTCACCTTTTGCTTCAAAACCATTTTTAACATGGTTCCCTATAGGCTTAAGCTTGCTGGGTCACAGGTTTAAGCACAGCCAGGGTTAAGATGCATAGCCAAAACCCCACCCACAACAGCCGTTTTGACCTTAATGGGTCTCATCATTGTGGGGTTGGTTAACTGGCTATCCAATGAAGCAATGAGATGGGGTTTACCATACTTATTTAAGTTATGGTGAGTAAAAAAAGTGACAAAAAACCTCCACACAAAGCATATAGCAAATGGAAATATGCCTATATGTTTATTTGCATGTCTTAGACAGGTCTGCAACCCCGCCTTTCACCATTATCATCCAGCACACAGCACTTCCACTGCAGCAAGGGATTCTGGGAAAGGACATGCAAATGGAAACACAGTTCCACTTTTTGCTTCAACTATATATACAAATGGACATTGACAGACAAACTGAAGAGATTCAGTAAAGTACTGGATAGACATCATTTGTCACCATGGTAGGGACCACTTTTTTCTCTTTTTTTTGGACAAGCTCACTTTGTCTTTTCAGATCCTCTGATAAACTAACTATGGTCTCCAAACTACTGTAGTTTAAATGTGTGCATTGAGCCTTTTACATAGGTGGTGAGCTTTTCCAAAGCCTTTTCTGTTTTTTAATCTGGGTTAGACATGAGAAATTGAAGCTCTCCCCATAGATGCATAAGCACCTTCTAGTTAACAGGATTTTATCACAAGTATGTAGCCATGCTTTCCTAAACCAGACGTTTCATCCGATATATATATATATATATATATATATATATATATATAAAACACAAACGTAACCACATCAAAAAATCAATATGTAATACAAATGATCACAAACCACAAATAAAACCATAAAGATGTATGGGTAATTGGCAGTGCTACGGGAGTGAATAATACATAAACACAATAAGACACAGAAATCCCAAAAACAAGCACTCTGATCATAAAATGAATGATAACAAAAAGGGTTTATTAAGCATAAATAATGACAACAATGAAAAACAAGATCAAAAAATATAAACAATTTTTTTTTATAAACACAGGGCAGACAGAGAAACACAGTGGTAGACAGATGCTTGTCCCATATAAATTCAACAGATCAAATAAATCAAATTTGACGCTGGTAAAAAGAGACAGTCCCATATAAATTCAACAGATCAAATAAATCAAATTTGACGCTGGTAAAAAGAGACAGCATACCATATTGTAGTCCAAAAAAATTATTCAAACATACTGGCAACGCTAATACTTTTTTGGACTACAATATGGTATGCTGTCTCTTTTTACCAGTGTCAAATCTGTTTATTTGATATATATATATTATATTATTATATATATATTTATATATATATATATAATATATCTTTAATATATCTATATATTATTCTATATATATAATATTATATTAATAATAATATATAAATATATATATATATCTCAATTATATATATCTATATCTATATATAATATTATATTATATATCTATCTTCCTACTAGATCTTATATTTAGTTATGGGGGTAAAAAAGTGACAAACCCTCCGAGCACAGCATATAGCAATGGATTCCACTGCAGCAGGGATTCTCTGAATACAGCAAATGGTCACACAGTGTCACCTTTTGCTTCAAAACCATTTTTAACATGGTTCCCTATAGGCTTAAGCTTGCTGCATGGTCACAGGTTTAAGCACAGCCAGGGTTAAGATGCATAGCCAGAAAACCCACCCACAGACAGCCGTTTTGACCTTAATGGGTCTCATCAGTGTGGGGTTGGTTAACTGGCTATCCAATGAAGCAATGAGGATGGGGTTTACCATACTTATTTAAGTTATGGTGAGTAAAAAAAGTGACAAAAAACCTCCACAGCAAAGCATATAGCAAATGGAAATATGCCTATATGTTTATTTGCATGTCTTAGACAGGTCTGCAACCCCGCCTTTCACCATTATCATCCAGCACACAGCACTTCCACTGCAGCAAGGGATTCTGGGAAAGGACATGCAAATGGAAACACAGTGTCACTTTTTGCTTCAACTATATATACAAATGGACATTGACAGACAAACTGAAGAGATTCAGTAAAGTACTGGATAGAACATCATTTAGTCACCATGGTAGGGACCACTTTTTTCTCTTTTTTTTGGACAAGCTCAACTTTGTCTTTTCAGATCCTCTGATAAACTAACTATGGTCTCCAAACTACTGTAGTTTAAATGTGTGCATTGAGCCTTTTACATAGGTGGTGAGCTTTTCCAAAGCCTTTTCTGTTTTTAATCTGGGTTAGACATGAGAAATTGAAGCTCTTCCCCATAGATGCAATTAAGCACCTTCTAGTTAACAGGATATTTATCACAAGTATGTAGCCATGCTTTCCTAAACCAGACGTTTCATCCGGGTTTCATTCATTCAACAGCTTCAACTGGTGTTTTAACTGCAAATACATGAATATTTTGCCTTTTAATACAGTAGACTGAGCTCCATACTGTATGTGAAATAAGGGGACATATACAGAAAACTAAGGGTGCTAAGCTTTAGCATGTCTTACTTCCATATGTATGAATGGCAGCCGAGGCCTGCTAAAATGTAGCACCAATTTGTAGATTTGGACCTAAGAACCATATGTGATATAGGGGGACATGTAAACGGTGTTTCCTACTGTGCTTATTTAATGGCACGCTTACAGGTTTCGTGCAGGTTAAGGCTTTGTCCCCACTGGCGCTAAGTTTGCTCAAGCTTGGAGAGAGAGTATAACAATTTTGTTTAGCTAAGCACAGAGCGCCGGTGAGCGTGTGTACACGCGCATATGCGCATCGCGTGAGCGGGGACTTGATTTATATGCAAGTCACCTCGCCAAGCGCCGCCCGCTCAGCGCTAGCGGGGACGCAGCCTTAGGCAGCTGAGCTGTGCTTGCTTTTCCTTTCTTTCAGGAAGTCTGTGTCTCAGGTACCTTCTTCGCACAAAGGAAGTCACTGTCAGCTAATGATGTAAATGAGTTGAGTGCATGTGATGTAGGGCGATTATACCTGCGCGTCCGGCTGCCTCCATGCATATGGACTGGCCTCTCACTCTCAGAGTCATTATCCTCTGCTTCGTCTGATTCATCCTCGTTCTCATCAGAATGCAAGTCTTTCATTATGGACCTGAGGGTGCCTGAACAAGAAACAAAGAAACCTAGGCAAATTAACATACTGGAGGAATTAAAGATGGCTGTCCAGTTGCCGCATCTCAATAGTTTTGGGAAAAACAGTCTGGCTAAGCTGGCAATTTTACAGGGTCTCGTTCCACTTACCAAAAATATTTAAGACAAATTGACAGCACTCATTGATATTTAATAGCTTATAGACCTTATAGCCATAGCCCTATTTGTAAACAGTCTATTCAGTAATGTTCCTGTTATCTCCTGAAACAAAGAAACGTTTTCTGCAGTGATGCCTAAGACGGAGCCATAAAGGCTAATGTGTTGTAAAGCAGCAGTGAGAGAATTCATCGAGCACACATCTTTAAAAAAAAGGCCTTAAAAACTTTACCCGGTTACTCCAAAATTGATACTGTACAGTCGCACATACAGTTATAATGTTGCAGTGTGCAAATAGAAAAGTAACACTCCTAGTGGGATTACTATTGTATACTAATGGGGTTAATAGGTTAATGCTGAGGAAAGGCCCTAGTGAACTATAGCTTATTCTATGTAGCTTATTTCATGTCGCTAATTTAATGTTGCCAAAGTAACTCCTGTCGGGTGTCTGGCCACTCCTTAGTTTCAGAACCTGCTAGAATAGTCACCTGACCATGTATGAATCCTAATATTTTAAGGATGTCTGTATTTTGCCCCGTTACAGGGGTAGGATAGTGTTATCATACAGGGGTACAAAAGGAGCTGTAGAAGCTTACAGACCCAATGGCTCCTGGAGGACACCAGAAGAGGGGAATCTCACTGTGTTAAGTGTATGGTGTTAAGGGTATGTCTTATATGTGCAACTTTATGTGTAGAAATAGGGTCACCTTTTGTTATTTTGAACTTCGGGAAGAGTGTCCTTTATTTAGTAAGGGTCACATGAATACTCAAGATGCCGAAGGAGTCTATCTTTCCTTGAGAGAGGATGTGCGTGACCCTTCAAGTAAAGGATCCCTAGATCAGGGGTCCAGGGAAGTGTCAGACCTAGAGTTGCTCTCACACCAATTCTACGCCTATGCTCACCATGTTGCCATAGTGTGGACTGGTAGGGAATTATAAGGATACATGTAGATGGGAACCTCGATAGTAGTACACCCATACACAGAGTCCTGGAAGGTACCTGGGAATTACTCCAGTTTACAGGGGCCAAAAATTGCAAGTTTCCCTTAACACAGGGCAAAGAAAGGTGAAAAGCCATGTGTGCCTCCCTGGGAAGCTATCTGAGCATCCAGGGAAGAAGGATGTATGAAACCCATCTGTACAAATAAAGTAACCAGTCTGTGTAATAAAGTCCCTGGCACCCTTGAGTATGAGAGACTAACCACCTGCACCCATCTATTCCTCGACAATTAGATGTGACTCAGAGAGAGTAGTAGCAGTGCTGATTGACTCTAGATTCTGTATGAGCGACACAAAAGAGGAAGTGGATATACAGTAGCTTTCTAAATGGCTGCTGTAGCAACCAAAGGCTGATCAGTACATTTTTTTTTAAAAATGGCATTAGAAGTGAAGGGAAAAAAATGCAGCCAGTATTCTCTAATACTACAGAACTGATTAAAAAACAAAAACCATAGGATTTCTTACGTTTTGCTACTTTAATAACATTTATTTTCATTTATTTACAGTATAAGTTACCAACATATTCCACAGTTTGGTACTGTAATAAAAATGGTGAGAAATATTGTATGTATTAAAAGTATATAAATTAATCTGGTACTTTAGGGGTTAACATTGGTTAGAAATTATGTTAAAAATACAAGAAATTGTGCTTATGACAGATCAAGACCCTTCCTGTGTTTGTGCTGATCTACAAACGGGTTATATGGCGGGGTTTCACTGATGGCTCACTAAAAGTGAAATTTGTTGTTTAGAAGGCTGTGGATTATTGCCAGATTCTGGCCTGTCAGCCTCAAAGAGAACTGTAACATTCTTGAGCTACCTCCTGTACATCCCAGAGACAGGTGACAAATAGCTCACCCCTTTCTTGGAGGCTTATATTAAATATAAGAAATGATGGGCCTGACAGTAATTCATAAGAGTCACCGTTGAGATTAGACAAACCAAATCATACCACACACTGCATGGGTAAGAGGTGCAAAAGACAGATAACAGTTTCTCCTGCGAAAATAGACATTAGGCTGTCAAATTTAAGATGCAGGCGTGCATGTAGAGAGCACAGATGCAACCACGAAGATGGCGTCTGTCTAAGTTATGGGTCTTTCATATATTTAGTAAGACTTTAAACTTATTTTTAGATGTTTAACAGTCGTAAAACTGTCAAACCAGTAGCTGATTTACGACAGAGGTGTGGGCTTATGTTGTTTGAATGGGGGAGAAATAGTACAAAAGTCTCACCAAAGTAATATGAAAATCAGAATTCAACAGAGGTGTGTTTTGGTATCAGAACAGGTGAATTCTCTTCTAATCTAGTGACCCGTCTCGGACAAGATCTATGACATATGGTCACGTACTGTAGAGGGATTTCTGTTTGTCTTATCATTTTATTTTAAGAAACTGTCATGCAAAAGTCATGCAGTAGCTGCAAAGACAAACAAGATCTTATCTTGCATTAAACGGGCAATGGGTGGAAGGGAAGAAAACATAATTATGCCCCTTTACAAAGCATTAGTAAGACCACACCTTGAGTTGGAGTACAATTTTGGGAACCACTCCTTAGAAAAGACATTATGGAACTAGAGAGAGTGCAGAGAAGAGCCACCAAATTAATAAAGGGGATGAACAATCTAACTTATGAGGAGAGGCTAGCTAAATGAGAATTATTTACATTAGAAAAGAGGCGTCTAAGAGGGGACATGATAACTATTTACAAATATATTTGGGGACAGTACAAGGAGCTTTCAAAATAACTATTTATCCCAAGGAAACTACAAAAGGACTCCGGTGCATCCCTTAAGGTTGGAGGAAAGGAGATTTCACCAGCAACAAAAAAAGGGTTCTTTACAGGAAGGCAGTTAAAATGTGGAATTCATTACCCATGGAGACTGTGATGGCAGATACAATAGATTTGTTAAAAAAAGGTTGGACATCTTGTTAGAAAGGAAAGGTATACATGGTTATACCAAATAAGTAAACATGGGAAGGATGTTGATCCAGGGAGTACTCCGATTGCCAATTTTTGGAGTCAGGAAGGAATGTATTTGTCACCTTATGAGATATCATTGGATGATACGTCACTAGGGTTTGCTGTTTGCCTTCCTCTGGATCAATATACTGTAAGTACAAATATAGGATAAAGTATCTGTCGTCTAAATTTAACATAGGTTGAACTTGATGGATATATGTATTTTTTCAACCTCGTCTACTATGTAACTATTCTACATTTATTGTAACTGTTATTCTAATAATCTTTTTATGTAATCTTAGCACTGTCTTTTTTGTATATTAAAGCCAAACTTTAATAAGTGATGCTTTGGACTATGATTGAACTTGTTGCATGCTTTGGTGAGAGTAAAGTAAATTTTCGGATTTGTGTGTGTTAAGTGTATAGTTTTCTTTACTAAACAGGGACCTGAGACCCTGACAGATATATACAATTACATATTTCTGCATATTTCTAGGGTGGTGGTAGTGGATAGATATGATTGCTATTGAGTAAGGAGTAAATATTAACTAATTGAAAGTACATTGCACAGGAAAAAGATGAGTTGGCTAGTGTAGCCGTGTGTATTAACCCTGGTTGCATATCTAAGTCACGTGCTCACTGGTGTGCTATCCGTGACAGATGGTATATGGGGACGGATTGAGCGGAGATACTGATCATTTGAGGGACCTTTGCGGAAGGTTAAAAGTTGGCTAGCTAGAGAGCTGTGTATTAACCCTTGTCCCGTTTGTACGTCACGTGCTCACAGATGTGCTGTACGTGACAGGTAACATATGTGAAAAACTATAAATAAAAAATATGTCTATAAAATATATTACAACTTTATCAAACTGTCTTGTCATCTATGTATTTTGCCTATTGGTGGGGCTTATGGATCTATAGCTCTTCGAAGATCTCTTAACGCCTGCATTTAGCAATAAACCTCAATGTTGATTACCCTAACTCCGTTATAATGACATCTAATGCAAGGAGTGCAGCATTGCTGCTACATTCTCATTTCCCCACCTTTTTTTTCTCTGCACTGTTCTTTGACTTAATTCGCTGACATGCTGCAGATGCAAAATTTGCCATGGTGTAAACTGAGAAATAAATGGAATGCAAAAAACAAAATACAATAGGGGGTGAAAAATATTTCTAGGTTCATTGCAACGACCGTATGGAAAAAAAATTGAAATAGACAGACACACAGGGAAATAAGACATTTTGTTAAGGTTAAGTTTGATGTTGGAGAGAAAAAAAAAAAAAAAAAAGAAAAAAGGATCAAGGTGATAAATCAATTTGAGTGCAGGGCTTTCTGAACCAGAGCGCTTTTGTTTGCCTGTTTTTGATCTCTTTAGTTTTTAAAGTTCCCCTTTGAGTTCAAGGTCAAATTCTGGTCAAGCAGGCACTTTTCTCAAGTCTTAATTTGAGATGTATGGTGCTCCCCCATGTCATCACTCCCACTGCCCTCCACTCCATCGTCCTGTTAACACCTTCACCCAGTGGTCAAAGTGGCTCAAAAAAGTAGTAGTGCTGTGCACTGCATCTATTTAACATTGAGGCAAAGGCTCTTAGGAGTGTATTTTTAGAAAGATTTAAGTAACATTGATGTTGTGGGGGGGGGGGGGGGAGGGTTAAGAGAATGAGGCTTCCTTAAATAAATCCAGTGATGTCAGATTTCCGGGAGCTGCACATATCCTAAGGCCTTGGACATAGTGACTCTCAAACGTGCTGAGGCGCGCTGAGGCTCAGGGAAAGCGGTGCTTTCCCTGGCCTTACACAGTGCGCCATCAGGGGGTGGGCCGGGGGCGGGCCAGTGACGTCACAGAGCTGGTTCGCCCTCATTGGGCGAACCGCTCACGTGACCGGCCCTGCGCTCCGGCAAGCGGGGAAATTTCAAAACGCCGTCAGACACACGCTTCCCCAAGCGTGCTGACGCGTGCGCGAGCTCCTGCTAAAGCCGCTCTCATTGCAGCTTAAGGGGCTCAGTGCCGAGCAGCAGCACGGCTCAGCGCATAAGCGCTGACCATGTCCCAGGCCTTAGTCAGTTACATGGATTTCCCCTGTCTCCCCAGTCATGCACTAGTTGTTCTCAAGGCTGCCCGAGAATCACAACTGCAGGGGGCGCCTGCTTCGCTCCCGTAATTAAAACAGTCTCTCTCTGCAGCTTCTCCAGTCGAGCCGGTGTGGACTTCTCACTCCTGTTCCGCAGGTGTGTATAACTAACAGCGTCTGTGTATGTTCTTGTGTTTTGTAAGTAAAGACGTGCAAACTTCTCACCCGACTTGACGAATATATGCCAAAAATTATTTTGCCAAATCTAAAATGAAAATTGTAATCGAGTTTGCTAGATGAAAAGTACCCTGATATATGGGTTTTGCTGGAGAGGGAGAGACGAGGAGGGAGAGAGTCCCAAGTGATACAGTATGTGCTCCCCAAACACACCTGTGGACAAAACGGAATGCAGCTAAGATACCTGGGAAATATGCTAATTTGGATATGCAAAGTATATTCAAATGATGGAAAATAGCCTATATCTCAGGTATCTTTCCTTTGTGTTCCCAGATATTTTGTTACATATTGCATAAAGGTGTATTTGGGGAGGTATATAAGTAACTTGGGACCCAAATAAAATAAGACCGATTCTCCCACTAAATTACATTTGTTCCCCCCACCCCCGTCTTTTCCAGGGTCTGGATGGGAGTAAGGCCTACGTAATTGGTGTCACATTGTTGCATGTCAACGCAAATTTGCGCTACAAAAATGTGAGATGTTTATTTTAATGAGATACTGTATACAGCAGCTATTGTTTTATATTCAATTAGATTATGGATCTGCATTCATCTGGAAAATGTCACTGTTACATCGCAGTCATCTTGAAAAGTACGTCTGTTACGTTTTTAGGTTTTACGTCGTAATGAAGCTTTGTGGATTTCGCCCTCTGTGCTTAGAACTAGAAATGGGTGCATTTTGGGGTGGATTTGGACCCGCAGCTGATCGGCTGGTTCCTTTGGTCTGTGGATTTCAGCGGATCAATCTCTAAAAGGCCGATCCACGGTTTTCAGATTTTATAAAAATTATTATTGCCCATACACTTCGCGGATTCCGCAATCTGCTGAAGGATTTGTACAATCCGCGGATTGAATTCTACAAATCCGTCAACGGGTTGTATCCAATGGTGATTTTTTTATAAATCTGTGCGATTTCAAACCCACCAAATCCGTTTGCAGATTTTACATTGCGAAACAGATTTTGGGGGTAGAGGGGGGAGGGAGGGGGGGAATGCGAGAAAATCCGGGAAACGGATTTGGCAGATTCGCCCATCTTTACTTAGAACAGCAACGACTGTTACAATTCTGCATATACACTTTTGCTGCCAGAGGTGTCAGCAACGCAGTGCCAACTCTAACTTAGGAAAGGGTTAATTTAGGCTGTCCTGTCCTTTTTTTCTTTTTGTATTCTCTGTTAAAAGTGAGAATAAAGTAAAATTGCGGCAATAAAATAATAATAATAATAAAAAAAGAAATAATAAAAAAAATATTTCAGACCAGTAACCATGTACTTTATTATCAAACCATGTCATTTCACAATTACTGCAGGGCACTGCCACCCTGTCATGTTGAACACAGGAATGATAATTACAGTAAATTTGCGTCATCAATTACAGTTGTGTAGTTTGTAATTTCCTGATAAAACATGCGAGGCGGCCAGGGTGTGGTCGGGGTGATGCCAAACTATTTATTTATGTTATTATTCTCGTTACATCTTCTTGATACCATCGTTTAGAATCATTTTCGGTGGTTTTTAGGTTAAAATTATAATTCTATTTAAGTGATAAAAATGCATCTCTTTCCACTCGCATAGAAATGGAAATCCAAGAGGATTGCTGGAAACCATCCAAAAGTGTGGAATAGAATGACCAAAAGACAGCACCGCTAATGAATCCATAATTCATTAGTCAACATTGATTTTGCTGCTCCTGCAAGAGAGCAAAAAGGTTCCGCCTTCCGGAACATTGTTATTTTTCCTCAGTTTTCATTCACACAATTATATATTTTATTTCCAAAAAACACAACTGTAAAAGAAAATCAGAGCCTGTCTTATGTGTTAATTTCCTAATTATTGTAAAATTGGATGCGTCTTGGTAAAGCTCCACTTAGTTAGTCTGCAATCTTTTTTTTACATATTGCATTCACATTTAATTGATGGTCCTATTGAGCTTCCTGTCTCTGAAAAAATATTAATGTAAAATGTCATTATATTAACATTTTCTTGACAACCGTAACCAAGTCCTAGATAATACTCCACATGAAATGATTGTAACAATGTTTGCAATGAGTTGTGTTATTGCACTACGTTCAAAATCCTGTGTGTATCTTACCGATCAATCACGGGGGAATTGATCAATCAGCAGCTTAGATAATTACATTGCCTTATAGGTAAGCAACTGCTGTATCTATTGAAACAAACAAAACCAAGAGCCAATGCCACTTTAAGTCTGAGACCACCAATTTTAAAGATATGAAACTAGATACCTAAAAATGCATGTAAAAGGAGTGTGTTTGTTTGTTTTTTTAACCATTGCATCTAGCTGTCTATCAATCTAAAGGAGTGTTTCCCAACTCCAGTCCTCAGGTAACCCCAACAGGTCAGGTCTTAAGGATATCCCTGCTCCAGCACAGGTGGCTCAGTCACAATGACTGAGCCGCTGATTGACCCACCTGTGCTGGAGCAGGGATATCCTTAAGACCTGACCTGTTGGGGACCCCAACAGGTCAGGTCTAAAGGATATCCCTGCTCCAGCACAGGTGCCTCAGTCAAAGTGACTGAGCCGCTGATTGACCCACCTGTGCTGGAGCAGGGATATCCTTAAGACCTGACCTGTTGGGGTTCCCTGAGGACTGGAGTTGGGAAACACTGACCTAAAGGATTGAAACTCGGTGGCCCTCCAGAGCAGAGCTATGTTCATTTTCTGGGGCACCATCATTCCCATGATGTAACTTCCTGCTCAAGTTACAGGTATCTTCTTGGTTTTTAAAGGGGATTGAAATGCCCATCCAATAGAAAGCCACAACTGATAATGTTGCAGCTTCCTATTGGCCCGAGATTTACCAGCCATTTTGTTTCCAGTGAGAGAGATTTAAACTCTCTTAATGGGAGCTCTCGGAGCTTTAAAACAGTGGCGTTAGGCTGGGGGTGGAGGGGGGGGGGAGAATATACTGTAAAAGTAGGGTTGCCAGGTGTCCAGTATTGAACTGGATTTTCCTGGACACTCTGTCCAGTAAACAATTAGAGGCAATACTGGACATCTATGTGTCTGGTATTACTTCTCTGGACATAGTGACCTGACCGCCTTGAGGGGCCGCAATATTTCCCCAAGCAGGGCTGTTTCTAGGGGGCTGGGCAGCTTTCTCCATCCTGATTGGCTGCATTACCCAGCACCAGGCAATCAGGAGGAGGTGTCAGGAGCCTGGGGGTGGGGACAAGGAGGGGAGGAAACCACATGGAGCGTGAGCGCACCTCATGTGCGTCACTACTTTCACCATTGTGTCAAGTATTTTTGGAGAAGCCACCTTGCAGCCCTATGTAGAAGAGGTTACATGGCTAATAGCTTTCACTGTACTTATGTTGCTTTGTGAAACTGCTCCTTTAAAAGGAAAAAGTACAGCATACACTTTGTTCAATATTGTGCACATTGCCAAGTATGGTGCCTTGGAAAACCCAGTGACCTTTCGTTATTAGTTTAATACCTTGTCTGTGGTTATGAGGCGGGGCCAAGCTGGACGTAGAGCTGGAACTGGAACTGGCGGGGCTCGGCTGACCGGACTGGAAAGTAAAGAGTGAAAAAAGAAAATAAGACCATCAATTTTTCCGAAAACTAATTTCAAGCAAATACATTTTACACTGTAAGCTTGAGGTCGGGTCATTCTTACCGAACAACTAGGTAATATTGTGTATGTTTTATTTGGCTTTGTAATAATATTTTCATATTTTGCACTGACAAAGTATAGAATTAGTCCCTGCTAATGACTATGGTGACCAGGACAGCTGACACAAGGACTTGGTGGTTTCAACCACTTCCAAGCCACTTTTTTTATTTCCCTGCAAAGCTACAGTACTTCTTCAGTTTGTTATTGTATTTCAAACCCTCTCTACACGGTGCTATACAATATGTTAACAGCACACTTTCAAAACAGATCTAATGCTATTTAAATAATTGTCTGTGGTAACAATGATGATCCATCGCTAAATTTGTATTGCCTACCCATGGAACATACAGTATGAGAACCCCAACACCTATGTAAACCATACCAAACAAAGACGTATAACACCACGAGATGGAGGTAAATGTTGGCTGCAGCTTTATTGGTTATTATTTAAAGATACAAAAATATAGACTGAACTATCACTACCCTGTCTAACACAATTCAGCTGGAGGTGCTATAATCCTGCATCCACACCGCAAGATGCATACAACTGTACAAAAACCAAACTGGATCAGCACTCAAAATAATAATGAAGGACTTACGTTTTGCTTTTGGTCTCACCAAGTCTCTTCTTTCACATAATCGAGAAAAAAATCAGCTAAACAGAAAGTCAGCACACACCGGGAGGGAAAAAGTGAGTGTGGACACACAGTGCCCTGATCAGTCTCTCTGCACTGTGTGTCCACAGGGGCTATTTAACCCTCCGTGATGGACATTATGATTAAGCCTGACGAAGGGGGCAGTGGGCCTTGAAGCTTTGCTCCATTGTGCACATATAACAGTGTGTGTCAGCTACATTTTCATGTCCCTGTGAGTGCTGACTTTTTCTGTATTGCTGCTTTTTTTGATACATTAAAGAAGAACCATGGTGAGACCAAAAGCCTCTGTACTGTATATACGGTCTCTTTTATGTCTCCATGTGCTACTGAAACAGACACATTTGCACATCTCTACGCAGTGATATCATTAGGATTTTATTTCCTCCCCTTGGAAGCTTTCAGAATCCCTTCTATGTAATTATAGACAACTACCTTAGGTGCAGAAACCCACATGCAGGTAACTGAAGGGAGCAGGTGCTGCAACCCTATGCAAAGGAAAATTAATTTACATTTAAACTACAATAAATAGTTACATTTTTAAATAAAGATATGTGGCAGATGAAGGATCCTTCATTCCCAGTCAGTATCCAGAACCATTCCTAAGCCTTTCCTATTCACTATATGGTTTTATGGTTGATCCCTACAAAAAAAAAAGTTCTGGATTGCAGTTCCCCATAAAAGGAATACAGTATCCAGTTTGGTTGGAAAATGACACTATCAATGTTTATTATATAAAAGAAAAGAAGTGGTTTTGTGGAGAAGACTACTATACTAATCAACTTTGAATCATTATTATTTGGATGAAGAGATCTCCTACATTTTATTACCAAATGTCACTGAAAGACATGTACACGTTGGATAAGATGCTGGTCTTTGACATGGGAATCCATTTCAGGACCCAATGTCTTATATCAAATCGGCCACCAAAATCTATAAAGTGGTGTGTTTAAATGCTGCATACACAAACATGTTCTCAGCATAAGAAAAAACTTAAAGACAGCCCCGAAACTGGGCGAGGAGACATAAGCATTACAAAATGATGCAAAAGGATATCGGTTTTCAGACATGCCTAAACTAACAATTGAAAATATTAAATGAAAACTAACAAAAATCCACTCCGAGTAACTACCTAATAACCCAATGAAAGGACAGAACAAGCAGTTGACGTTCTGTTGTCTCCTATACAATTTAAAAAAAACAAAAACGTTTTTTAAAGGTAAAACGAAAAAAAAGTGATGCATTTATTTGTACAATGCAATTTTTTCTTCTAAATGATAAGACCTTGGAAAATTGGCATTTCATGCAGTAATCTCCCCCATATATGTTTGTACATGTGCTTGTTAGAGCTGTGTAGTGACCTTTTAAAGGTCTATTTCATTTTAAAGTGCCTTCATTTTAGTGCAATTCAAATATATGTTTCCAAGAGGGACTGATCATTTGTGGTGAACCACATAATCACATAGAAATACTTTCTCCCAGGAGAACTTTACAATCAGTTCCGTTATAAAATCTTAGACATGGTTCTGAAAGTTTCTAACATTTTATAATGATCAAAATAGGATCTGCTTACAACTGCACTCTCCGCTGATGTACATCAGTTGTGATCAGGGTTACCACCACTCTGGGTTTGACCCGGCGACAACGGGTTTACCCAGAAAATCTCCGGGCGGCAGCAGCATCTCCCCATGCAAATCCCGTCAACATGCTGTGCGACGTCAAATGGTGGTGCATTGCCATGACAACAGGATGCCACGTGATGCTACATGACGTCACATGTCACGCTGCCATGACAATGGGGCGTCATATAATGCCCTGGTGCCAAAAGGCTTCCCGTTGTCATGGCAACTTGACGCGCACGACACCACGTCATCATGGCAACGCGCGCCATTTGACGTCGCGGAGCCCTGCTGACTAAACCTTACAGGGGGAGATGAAGATGCTGGGAGATGATGCCGGGAGGTGCCACAGAAGGTAAGAGAAATAATATATATAAATAAGATAAATAAATGTAAAAAAAAAAATATTGCAAAAAAGTCTCCGGATAAGCCTTCAATATAAAGTAGCAACCCTGGTGGTTAAAGAGCGTGAGGAATTAAGTACATGGCTGATTGGCAGACCACAAAAGTCTGGTGTTTGAGTACCTACTATCTTCTTGAGGTGTGCAAAGCATTGCGCACTTGACGCAACTCAGACATTCAATACTGTTGCGCTCAAAATAAACATGTGTCTAGCAAGTTACATAGATTAATTGCGGTTTTTCCAAAGCAGTTGACAAACTTGCATATCTAAGCTTGTGTTGAAAGCAGACATACTTATCCATGCTCCCACCCCCCTCCTTTTCTTGTCAGGACAAGAAATAGGGGGTCCCCGGGGCAGAACGTGCGAGGATCCAGCAGGATCTGTGCTTGGTTTTGTGCTCCGGTTCAGGGTTGTTTCTGGAGCTTGCCCTCACCTTGCTGTTGCGGCCATCTTGGTTCCTAGCAGCCTCCTATTTAAGGCTTCACTTCCTGCAGGAAGTTGCCAAGCAAGACTCCTGATTATATCACAGTCCCAGCCATGTTATTCCATGTCACCTGCCCTCTTGCCTGTGGATTCCTTGTTGCTGACCTCTGCCAATGACCCCGACTTTGCACATTTGCTGCCTGTTTTGACCTCAGCCTGTGACCTGACAACATTAACACTAACAGGACTCTGTCCCCTGGCTCTAGTCCGTGAATACATACCCCTACCTTAGCCCTGCGGGTCCACCTGATTTGAGACGAGCACCGTTATAAAATCACATTCATTTTAGGTCCAGACACGCCCCGTTATCGAGAGGCTAAATGGTAACGTGCTGCCGATATTGCCTGGCTTCTAAGTCCTCCAATTGACGCGGGCCAATAGGAAGTGGCAATGGAAGATTTCGTGGCTTCCTATTGGCCCACGTGATGCGTGAAATTTGAAGTGACATTTTGTTTAAAATCAAAGTCAATAATAAAGTAAAAATAAATAATAATAAAAAGTCACCCTGAATGTGACTGAACGCTAAAATCTTTACCAAAATGTATCTCAAAGACCAGAGGGTCTATCGAGCTAAAACAAGATTTATTAAGCTCCTGATACTCCTCCTGATATATAAAGAAAGGTGCCTACAAGTTTGTCAACCAACAACAAATAACCAAAAACCAATAAAGGAGTTACTGTAAATCCCATCCCATCACTGCTGTATAGTATCTACATGAAGATCAAGGCAAATTTCAACTCAACAAAATATTTAAATAAATATTGCTTGTTCTGGCGTTTCCTTCGGTTATAGACATTTCGCAACAATGAAAGTAGCCCAGCATACAAGTTCTACATCCTCTGCCACAGAAAGCAGCCTAGCATACAAGTTCAAGATCCTCTGCCACAGAAAGCAGCTCAGCATATGAGTTCTAGATCCTCTGCCACAGAAAGCAGCCCAGCATATGAGTTCTAGATCCTCTGCCACAGAAAGCAGCCCAGCATAGAGTTCTAGATCCTCTGCCACAGAAAGCAGCCCAGCATACGAGTTCTAGATCCTCTGCCACAGAGAGCAGCCCAGCATATGAATTCTAGATCCTCTGCCACAGAAAGCACAGCATACGAGTTCTAGATCCTCTGCCACAGAAAGCAGCCCAGCATACGAGTTCTAGATCCTCTGCCACAGAAAGCAGCTCAGCATACGAGTTCTAGATCCTCTGCCACAGAAAGCAGCCCAGCATAGAGTTCTAGATCCTCTGCGACAGTGGGATTTTCAATTAGTTTATATTCATTTTGAAATAGGGCAAAAAAGCCAGTCACGTCCAAAAACAAAATTGGACAGTATAAAAACATTGAATACTTGACCACAACAAGAACATAAGACTACAGGCATACCCCGGTTTAAGGACACTCACTTTAAGTACACTCGCGAGTAAGTACATATCTCTCAATAGGAAAACGGCAGCTCACGCATGCGCCTGTCAGCACGTCCTGAAAAGCAATATCCGCTCCCAACCTGTACCAAAGCTGTGTGCAAGCGGGGAGACTATAGAGCCTGTTACACATGCGTTATTTACATCAGTTATGTACGTATATGACGATTGCAGTACAGTACGTGCATCGATAAGTAGGAAAAAGGTAGTGCTTCACTTTAAGTACATTTTCGCTTTACATACATGCTCCGGTCCCATTGCGTACGTTAATGCGGGGTATGCCTGTATAAAGGGAACAGGCTTGAAGTACATCTGTCACATTGCTTGCACGGTAGGGGATAACACAAAATGTTTGACAGTTGTTAGAAAAACACACACACAAAATCCAATTTTCAGCTTCACGGAATTTTATGTGTATTGAAAGTATGACTTTAATTAAATCTCGTAGTGCACAACTGTGTTTGCGACTGTAAAAACAAATGTATCTCTGACCGGTAAAATGGTTACGCCAGCCACATGCCACAGGAACTCACAACATGAAGTGGCCAATGGATGGAAACACAAGGCAGCAAGACCTACAGTATGTAATGTAAGTGGGAGGGAAATATGGTGTTGTATAAAGTATGGTTGAGTGCGTTCGAACGGCTTCACTACAAATGCTTACAAATAAATACCAAGTAAATACAAATAACATATAAAAAAAAAACAAATCCTGCTCTTTATAACCAAGTATTTGCCATGCAAATTAAAGTGATTTTATTTTAATAATTTCTAGTCACTTCACGCACGTGCAAGCAGAAGCTTGGCAGGATCAAAAAAAAACATACCCCTGGAGACCTACAATTACCAATTACTGGCAGACAAAAAAATATATAAAGTCTGGTCTTGTACATTTATGTTGTTACTGTGCGGCCACAACATATCTGTCCATTTAAAAAATATTTTCATTACGATTACGATGCCGGTTAAACCAGAAGCCGAGTGATTGCAGCAACACGGAACCTGTGCAAATCTTTGAGATTAGTTGCATCTTTATGCACGTAGCTTCCATAAGCTTAACAGTTGCTTCTCCCTGTAAATCAATCCATTGTTGCTGTTCATAATGAGAAGGCAGATTTACAGCCTTCCACCGCCTTTTGTCACAATTAGAAAGCTGCCTACTTTGTAGTAGAATACTCTCTCTCTCTCTCTTTCTTCCCCCATTTCCAAGGGGGGTGTTAGGAAAAGTCGTCGGCATCTGCTCCCCCCCTTAGAGGAATGACAACGGCGAGTCCTATTTGCAGCTAAATAAATGAGCTACATCCAAACGAGGAAAACACTCTAAAGGAGCAGGTACTGTGGACAAGCAAAGAGGAGGTTGAGCTTCACTATATTTAGAAGTCGCCAAACCGTATAAACAGAGATGTCAACCTTCAAAGGACAGAAACCAATGTGTTTGGGGGCGATGGGAATAAAATGGTGTGTTTTGGGGGGGTTTTACATGCGAGAGCACACTCAATATTATGAGATGCTAAAATTCAGTGAGTGGGACCTGCTGAGAATCAGTCAGAGTTGATATACCTATATAACAAAGCCATGTGGAGGGGCAGGAGGGTGTAAGGCTCTAGAGCGAGATGTACGGGTGTGGAGGGGTATTAGGGTGTAACACTGTAGAGCGAGATGTACGGGTGTGGAGGGGCAGCAGGGTGTAAGATGTAAAGCGAGATATACGGGTGTGGAGGGGTATTAGGGTGTAACACTGTAGAGCGAGATGTCACCTCCCCCCGTAATACTCGTCTTTACATCTTACACCCTCTGCCCCTCCACACCCGTACATCTCGCTCTACAGTGTTACACCCTATACCCCTCCACACCCGTACATCTCGCTCTAGAGCCTTACACCCTCCTGCCCCTCTCCACATGGCTTGTTATATAGGTATATCACTCTGACTGATTCTCAGCAGGTCCCACTCACTGAATTTTAGCATCTCATAATATTGAGTGTGCTCTCGCATGTAAAACCCCCCCAAACACACCATTTTATTCCCATCGCCCCCAAACACATTGGTTTCTGTCCTTTGAAGGTTGACATCTCTGTTATACGGTTTGGCGACTTCTAAATATAGTGAAGCTCAACCCCTCTTTGCTTGTCCACAGTACCTGCTCCTTTAGAGTGTTTTCCTCTGTTTGATGTGCTCATTTATTTAGCTGCAAATAGGACTCGCCGTTGTCATTCCTCTAAGGGGGAGGCAGATGCCGACGACTTTTCCTAACACCCCCCTTGGAAATGGGGGAAGAAAGAGAGAGAGAGAGAGTATTCTACTACAAAGTAGGCAGCTTTCTAATTGTGACAAAAGCGGTGGGAAGCTGTAAATCTGCCTTCTCATTAACAGCAACAATGGATTGATTTACAGGGAGAAGCAACTTTTAGCTTATGGAAGCTACGGTGCATAAGATGCAACTAATCTCAAAGATTTGCACAGGTTCCGTGTTGCTGCAATCACTCGGCTTCTGGTTTAACCGCATCGTAATCGTAATGAAAATATTTTTTAAATGGACAGATATGTTGGTGGCCCGACAGTACAAACATAAATGTACAAGACCAGACTATTATATTTTTTGGTCTGCCAATTGGTAATTTGTAGGTCTCCAGGGGTATGTTTTTTTTTGATCCTGCCAAGCTTCTGCTTGCACGTGCGTGAAGTGACTAGAATTTTAAAATAAAATCACCTTTAATTTGCATGGCAAATACTTGGTTATAAAGAGCAGGATTTGTTTTTTTTATATGTTATTTTGTATTTACTTGGTATTTATTTGTAAGCATTGTAGTGAAGCCGTTCGACGCACTCAACCATACTTTATACAACACCATATTTCCCTCCCACTATTACATACTGTAGGTCTTGCTGCCTTGTGTTTCCATCCATTGGCCACTTCATGTTGGAGTTCCTGTGGCATGTGGCTGGCGTAACCATTTTACCGTCAGAGATACATTTGTTTTTACAGTCGCAAACACAGTTTGCACTACGAGATTTATTAAAGTCATACTTTCAATACACATAAAATTCCGTGAAGCTGAAAATTGGATTTTGTGTGTGTGTTTTTCTAACAACTATGTCAAACATTTTGTGTTATCCCCTACCGTGCAAGCAATGTGACGATGTTTGTACTTCAGCCTGTTCCCTTTATACAGGCATACCCCGCATTAACGTACGCAATGGGACCGGAGCATGTATGTAAGGAAATGTACTTAAGTGAAGCACTACCTTTTCCTACTATCGATCACGTACTGTACTGCAATCGTCATATACGTACATACACTGATGTAAAAACGCATGTGTAACAGCTCTATATCTCCCCGCTTGCACACAGCTTTGGTACAGGTTGGGAGCGGATTTGCTTTTCAGGACGTGCTGACAGGCGCATGCGTGAGCTGCCGTTTCCTATTGAGAGATTATGTACTTACTACGCGATGTACTTAAGTGAGTGTCCTTAAACCGGGGTATGCCTGTGTCTTGTTCTTGTGTGTCAAGTATTCAATGTTTTTATACTGTCCATTTTTTTTGGACGTGACTGGCTTTTTTGCCCTATTTCAAAATGAATATAAACTAATTGAAAATCCCACTGTCGCAGAGGATCAGAACTCTATGCGGCTGCTTCTGTGGCAGAGGATCTAGAACTCGTATGCTGAGCTGCTTTCTGTGGGCAGAGGATCTAGTAACTCGTATGCTGGGCTGCTTTCTGTGGCAGAGGATCTAGAACTCGTGCTGTGCTTTCTGTGGCAGAGGATCTAGAATTCATATGTCTGGCTGCTCTCTGTGGCAGAGGATCTAGAACTCGTATGCTGGGCTGCTTTCTGTGGCAGAGATCTAGACCCCTATGCTGGGCTGCTTTCTGTGGCAGAGGATCTAGAACCATATGCTGGGCTGCTTCTGTGGCAGAGGATCTAGACCTCATAGCTGAGCTGCTTTCTGTGGCAGAGGATCTTGAACTTGTATGCTAGGCTGCTTTCTGTGCAGAGGATGGTAGAACTTGTATGCTGGGCTACTTTCATTGTTGCGAAATGTCTTAACCGAAGGAAACCCAGAACAAGCATATTTATTTAAATATTTTGTTGGTTGAAATTTGCCTTGATCTTCATGTAGATACTACAGCAGTGATGGGATGGGATTTACAGTAACTCCTTTATTGGTTTTTGGTTATTTGTTGTTGGTTGACAAACCTTTGTAGGCACCTTTCTTTATATATCAGGAGGAGTATCAGGGACTTAATAAATCTTGTTTTAGCTCGATAACCCTCTGGTCTTTGAGATACATTTTTGGTAAAGATTTAGCGTTCAGTCACATTCAGGGTGATCTTTTTTATTATATTATTTTTACTTTATTATTGACTTTGATTTTAAAACAAAATGTCACTTCAAATTCCCGCATCACGTGGGCCATAGGAAGCCACGAAATCTTCCATTGCCACTTCTATTGGCCCGCTGCAATTGGAGGACTTAGAACCCAGGCAATATCGCAGCACGTTACCATTTAGCCTCTCGATAACGGGGCGTTTCTGGACCCTAAAATGAATGTATTTTATAACGTGCTCGTCCAAATCAGGTGGACCCCAGGGCTAAGGTAGGGTATGTATTTCACGGACTAGAGCCAGGGGACAGAGTCCTGTTAGTGTTAATGTTGTCAGGGTCACAGGCTGAGGTCAAAACAGGCAGCAATGTGGCAAAGTCGGGGTCATTGGCAGAGGTCAGCAACAAGAATCCACAGCAAGAGGGCAGGTGACATGGAATAACTGGCTGGGACTGTATATAATCAGGAGTTCTTGCTTGGCAACTTCGCTGCAGGAAGTGAAGCCTAAATAGGAGGCTGCTAGGAACCAGATGGCCGCTCAGCAAGGTGAGGGCAAGCTCCAGAAACAACCCGAACCGGAGCACAAAACCAAGCACAGATCCTGCTGGATCCTCGCACGTTCTGCCCCGGGGACCCCCTATTTCTTGGTCCTGACAAGAAGGAGGGGGGTGGGAGCATGGATAAGTATGTCTGCTTTCAACACAAGCTTAGAATATGCAAGTTTGTCAACTGCTTGGAAAACCGCAATTAATCTATGTACCTTGCTAGACCATGTTTATTTTGAGCGCAACAGTATTGAATGTCTGAGTTGCGTCAAGTGCGCAATGCTTGGCACACCTCAAAAGATAGTAGGTACTCAAACACCAGACTTTTGGTGGTCTGCCATCAGCCATGTACTTAATTCCTCACGCTCTTTAACCACCAGGGTTGCTACTTTATATTGAAGCTTATCCGAGACTTTTTTGCAATATTTTTTTTTTTACATTTATTTATCTTTTTTATATATATATTTCTCTTACCTTCTGTGGCACCTCCCGGCATCATCTCCCAGCATCTTCATCTCCCCCTGTAAGGTTTAGTCCAGGCAGGGCTCCGCGACGTCAATGGCGCCGTTGCCATGATGACGTGGTGTCGTGCCGTCAAGTTGCCATGACAACGGAAGCCTTTTCCTGCACAGGGCATTATATGACGCCCCATTGTCATGGCAGCGTGACATGTGACGTCATGTAGCATCACTTGGCATCCTGTTTGTCATGGCATGCACCACCATTGACGTCGCACGCATGTTCGGGATTTGCATAGATGCTCTCTGCCGCCGGAGATTTTCTGGGTAACCCCGTTGTCGCCGGTCAAAACCCAGAGTGGTGGTAACCCTGATCACAACTGATGTACATCAGCGGAGAGTGCAGTTGTAACGATATCCTTTTTGATCATTATAAAATGTAGAACCTTTCAGAACCATGTCTAAGATTTTATAACGGAACTGATTGTAAAGTTCTCCTGGGAGAAAGTATTTCTGTGTGATTATGGGTTCACCACAAATGATCAGTCCCTCATTGGAAACATATATCTTGAATTGCACACTAAAATGAAGGCTCGTTAAAATGAAACTAGACCTTAAAAGGTCACTACACAGCTCTAACAAGCACATGTACAAACATATTGGGGGAGATTACGGCATGAAATGCCAATTTCCAAGTCTTATCATTTAGAAGAAAATTGCATGTACAAATAAATGCATCACTTTTTTTTCGTTTTACCTTTAAAAAAACGTTTTTGTTTTTTTAAATTGTAATGGAGACAACAGAACGTCAACTGCTTGTTCTGTCCTTTCATTGGTTATGAGTAGTACTCGAGTGGATTTTGTTAGTTTCATTTAATATTTTCAATTGTTATTTAGGCATGTCTGAAAACCGATATCCTTTTGCATCATTTTGTAATGCTTATGTCTCCTCGCCCGTTTCGGGGCTGTCTTTAAGTTTTTTCTATGCTGAGAACATGTTGTGTATGCAGCATTTAAACCAACCACTTTATAGATTTTGGTGGCCATTTGATATAAGACTTGGGTCCTGAACATGGATTCCCATGTCAAAGACCAGCATCTTATCCAACGTGTAACATGTCTTTCAGTGACATTTGGTAATAAAATTAGGAGATCTCTTCATCCAAATAATAATGATTCAAAGTATTAGTATAGTAGTCCTTCTCCCACAAACCTTCTTTTCTTTTATATAATAACATTATAGTGTCATTTTCCAAACCAAACGGGATACTGTATTCCTTTTATGGGGAACTGCAATCCAGAACTTTTTTTTTTTGTAGGATCAACCATAAAACCATATAGTGAATAGGAAAGGCTTAGGAATGGTTACTGGATACTGACTGGGAATGAAGACTCCTTCATCTGCACATATCTTTATTTAAAAATGTACATTTATTGTAGTTTAAATGTAAATTAATTTTCCTTTGCATAGGGTTGCCAGCACCTGCTCCCTTCAGTTACCTGCATGTGGGTTTCTGCACCTAAGTAGTTGTTCTATAATTACATAGAAGGGATCTGAAAGCTTCCAGGGGAGGAAATATCCTAATGATATCACTGCGTAGAGATGTGCAAATGTGTCTGTTTCAGTAGCACATGGAGACATAAAAGAGACCGTAATACGTACAGAGGCTTTGGGTCCACCATGGTTCTTCTTTATGTATCAAAAAGCACAATACGAAAAAGTCAGCACTCACAGGGACGAAAACTGTAGCTGACCACACTGTTATTGTGCACAATGGAGCAACGCTTCAAGCCCACGCCCCCTTCGTTCATGCCTTAATCATAATGTCCATCACGGAGGGTTAATAGCCCCTGTGGACACACAGTGCGAGAGACTGATCAGGCACGGTGTGTCCACACTCACTTTTTCCCTCCCGGTGTGTGCTGACTTCTGTTTAGCTGATTTTTTCTCGATTATGTGAAAGAAGAGACTTGGTGAGACCAAAAGCAAAACGTAGTCCTTCATTATTATTTGAGTGCTGATCCAGTTGGTTTTTGTACAGTTGTATGCATCTTGCGGTGTGAGTGCAGGATTAATAGCACCTCAGCTGAATTGTGTTAGACGGGGTAGTGATAGTTCAGTCTATATTTTTGTATCTTTAAATAATACCAATAAAGCTGCAGCCACATTTACACTCCTCTCGTGGTGTTTATAGTTACGTCTTTGTTTTGGTATGGTTTACATAGGTGTTGGGTTCTCATACTTTATGTTCCATGGGTGAGCCAATACAATTAGCCTGGATCATCATTGTTACCACAGACACATTATTAAAGTCCATTAGATCTGTTTGGAAATGTGTGCTGTTAACATATTGTATAGCACCGGTATAGAGGGGTTTGAATACAATAACACAACTGAAGAAGTACTTGTAGCTTTGCAGGGAAATAAAAAAGTGGCTTGGAAGTGGTTGAAACCACAAGTCCTTGTGTCAGCTGTCCTGTTCACCATAGTCATTAGCAGGGACTAATTCTATACTTGTCCGTGCAAAATATTGAATATTTTACAAGCCAAATAAACCATACACAATATTACCTGATGTGGTTCGGGTAAGAATGACCCGACCTCAAGCTTACAGTGTAAATGTATTTGCTTGAAATTAGTTTTCGGAAAACTTGCTGGGCTTATTTTTTCTTTTTTCACTCTTTAATCTTTCCAGTCCGGTCAGCCGAGCCCCGCCAGTTTCCAGTTCCAGCTCTACGTCCAGCTTGGCCCCGCCTCATAACCACAGACAGGTATTAAACAATACGAAAGGTCCTGGGTTTTCCAGGCACCATACTTGGCAATGTGCACAATATTGAACAAAGTGTATGCTGTACTTTTTCTTTTAAGAGCAGTTTCACAAAGCAACATAAGTACAGTGAAAGCTATTAGCCATGTAACCTTTTCTACATAGGGCTGCAAGGTGGCTTCTCCAAAATACTTGACACATGGTGAAAGTAGTGACGCACATGAGGTGCGCTCACGCTCCATGGGGTTTCCTCCCCTCCTTGTCCCCACCCCCAGTGCTCCTGACACTCCTCCTGATTGCCTGGTGCTGGGTAATGCAGCCAATCAGGATGGAGAAAGCTGCCCAGCCCCCTAGAAACAGCCCTGCTTGGGGAATTATTGCGGCCCCTCAAGTGCGGTCAGGTCACTATTCCAGAAAGTAATACCAGACACATAGATGTCCAGTAGTTCCTCTAATTGTTTACTGGACAGAGTGTCCAGGAAATCCAGTTCAATACTGGACACCCTGGCAACCCTACTTTTACAGTATATTCCTCCCCCCCCCCTCCACCCCCAGCCTAACGCCACTGTTTTAAAGCTCCGGAGCTCCCATTAAGAGAGTTTAAATCTCTCTCACTGGAACAAAATGGCTGGTAAATCTCGGGCCAATAGGAAGCCAAACATATCATTTGTGGCTTTCTATGGATGGGCATTTCATCCCTTTAAAACCAAGAAGATACCTGTAAACTTGAGCAGGAAGTTACACAGACATCAATGGAATGTGGTTGCCCCAGAAAATGAACATAGCTCTGCTCTGGAGGGCCACCGGTTTCAATCCTTTAGGTCAGGGTTTCCCCACCTCCGTCCTCAGGGAACCCCAACAGGTCAGGTCTTAAGGATCATCCCTGTCGCCAGCACAGGTGGGTCAATCAGCGGCTCAGTCATTGTGACTGAGCCACCTTGCTGGAGCAGGGATATCCTTAAGACCTGACCTGTTTGGGGTTACCTGAGGCCTGGAGTTGGGAAACACTCCTTTAGATTGATAGACGCTAGATGCAATGGTTAAAAAACAACAAACACACTCCTTTTACATGCATTTTTAGGTATCTAGTTTCATATCTTTAAATTGGTGGTCCTCAGACTTAAAGTGGCATTGGCTCTTGTTGGTTTGTTTCAAATAGATACAGCATGTCTTACCTATAAGGCACTGTAATTACTAAGCTGCTGATTGATCATTCCCTCCCCGTGATTGATCGGTAAAGATACACACAGATTTTGAACGTAGTGTAATAACCACACTCATTCAACGATTGTTACATCATTTCTGTGGAGTATATCTAGGACTTGGTTAACGGTTTCAAGACAATTTTATAATTGAACATTTCAATTACTCATATTTTTCAGAGACAGGAGCTCATAGGACCAATCAATTTAAAAAATTGTGAATGCAATATGTAAAAAAAGATTGCAGACTAACTAAGTGGAGCTTTACCAACGACGCTCCAATTTTACAATAATTAGGAAATTAACACATGAAGACAGCTCTGATTTTTCCTTTTACAGTTGTTTTTTTTTGGAATATAAATATTATGGTGTGTGAATGAAACGGAGGAAAATAACAATGTCCGGAAGGCGGAACCTTTTGTGCTCTCTTTCAGAGCAGCAAAATCAATGTGACTAATGAATTATGGCTTCATTAGCGGTGCTGTCTTTTGTGCACCCCTATTCCACACTTTTGGATGGTTCCAGCATCCTCTGGATTTTCCATTTCTATGCGAGTGGGAAAGAGATGCATTTTTAATCATCCCTTCAAATAGAATTATAAATTTTAACCTAAAAAAACACCGAAACATGATTCTAAACGATGGTATCAGAAGATGTTACCGAGAAAATACACCTAAAAATAGTTTGGCATCACCCCACCACACCCTGGCCGCCTCGCATGTTTTATCAGAAATTACAAAACTACAACATGTAATTGATGACGGCAATTTACTGTAATTATCATTCCTGTTTCAACATGACAGTGGTCAGTGCCCTGCCAGTAATGTGAATGACATGGTTTGATAATAAAGTACCTGGTTACTGTCTGAATATTTTTTTTATATTATTTCTTTTTTTATTATTATTATTATTTTTATTGCCCGCAATTTTAACTTATTCTCTCACTTTTAACAGAGAATACAAAAAGAAAAAGGACAGGACAGCCTAAAGACCTTCTCCTAAGTTTAGAGTTGGGCACTGCGGTTGCTGACACCCTCTGCACAAAAGTGTTATCAGAATTGTACAGTCGTTCTGTTCTAATAAAGATGGGCGAATCTTCCAAATCCGTTTCCCGGATTTTCTCGCATTCCCCCCCTCCCTCCCCCCTCAGCCCCCAAATCTGTTTTCGCATGTAAATCTGCAACGGATTTGGTGGGGGGTTGAATCGCACAATTATAAAAAAATCACCATTGGATCAACCCGTTTGACGGATTTGTAAATTCATCCGCGGATGTTACAATCCTTCAGCAGATTGCGACCCAGATTGTATGGGCAATAATATTTTTATAAAATCTGAAAACCGTGGATCGCCTTTAGAGATTGATCCTGAAATCCACGACCAAAGGAACCAGCCGACTCAGCTGCGGGTCCCAATCCACCCCAATCACCCTTTCTAGTTCTAAGCACAGAGGGCGAAAATCCACAACGCTTCGTATTAGGGTGTAACACTGTAGAGCGAGATGTACGGGTGTGGAGGGGTATTAGGGTGTAACACTGTAGAGCGAGATGTACAGGTGTGGAGGGGGTATTAGGGTGTAACACTGCAGGGTGTAAGATGTAGCGAGAGATGTACGGGTGTGGAGGGGCATCTGGGTGTAAGGCTGTAGAGCGAGATGTACGGGTGTGGAGGGGCAGCCGGGTGTAAGATGTAGAGCGAGATGTATGGGTGTGGAGGAGCAGCCGGGTGTAAGACACTAATCTGTAGTGTACTGCAGGTCTCACGGACAGTGATGGTGGAATCAAGAAGGATCGTTCAGAATGTAGTTGATTATATAATGGCAAACATGTAATATTCCTGATTTACATAGTTATTAATCAGTTATAACTACTACCACCTTGTGCTTTCTACTTAAATCATTAACGCCACAAACATTGCTCTACAATTCTCTGATGGAACATATTTAGTCGTTGTAGAGGTAAAACTCATTAAGTGCATTTTTTTTTTTCAAAAAATCACCAAACGCACTCCCTGACTTAAAATGTATTGATATTTCTATTGAAAAAAAATCATTAAAGACACCTAATCTTCAGAACTTTTCACATCAAAACACCTTCTATTTTAAATACCAAATTTTTCCTGTCAAAAATAATATTTAATCAACTTTTCCTCACTACTCAAAAAATGTATTTAATAACTTTTACCTCTACATCGCCGATTTGTACTATTGAGAGTATTAGGCCTTTGAATTCCACATGACGTTAAAAGTTAAATGATGCCACATACAACTATTTGTGAACACAAAGCAGTTGTATTGGTTAAAAAGAAACCTGGCTTTTATCACATCCGACACAACTTTTAACAGCTGTCAGCAAAAAACCCAAGGTGAAGCTATCATCCTCAAACAAACAATACACATGTGTAAATAAATACAAGATCCTTAAAGATGCAAAACATGTGACATCTTATATGATTAAAAAAAAAAGTCACTTTTCTGTAGTATAAGATAAGTGACTTTTTTTTTATATTATTTTTTTTAATTATTATTATTCAACTCTTAATGCTGTTTTAATATACTGAGCATCCTTTGATTGCTATAGCAGGTATAAACCCATTTCCAAACCCGTACAAGATTTTTGCAACACTTTCCTGTTTATGATAATTTGTTGCCAATGTACCTGGCACTATAAACTGTAACAATAGATAATGCTACCTTAGAAATATAAGAATACATTGTAGCAGCTGAGTTACACTGACTAAAGGATTGATTGAAACAGATTTATAACAGGAGCACGAAAGATTGTAAGCTTAGGTATGAATGTAGAATCAGGGCTGGCGACAGGGGGGGGGGGGGAGACGGGACAGGTGTCCCGGGCCCAGTGACAGCGGGAGGGCCCGGCCGGTGCTGCAAGTTGGATCCGACCTCTGGCCGGGCCTGGCTGCCAGCACATCCGCCGCCGGGCCCCTGCTCTCCCCAGCTGCGTGCCTCCCTCACTGACTGTCCAACGCAGAGCTTGTGATGCTGGCGTGCGACTTCAGCGCCGGCCGGCTCCCCTGCCACCACCGGTCCTGGCCTGGCCATCCCCAAAATAGATCAATCTATTTGGGGGGTGTTTTTTTTTTAATATGCACTTGGGGATGGGGTGTTCTTTTATATGTATTTGGGGGGTGGGAGATTTTATATGTATTTTGGGGGTTCTTTAATATGTATTGTGAGGGGGTAAGGGGCTTTTATATGTATTTGGGGGGTGGGGGATTTTATAGGTATTTGGGGGTTCTTTAATATGTATTGTGAGGGGTAAGAGGCTTTTAAATGTATTTGGGGGTTCTTTAATATGTATTTGAGAGGTGGGGGTTCCCTTATGTGTATTTGGGTGGTGTTTTTTTTAAAAATATGTATTTGTGGGGGGGGGGGGGGGGGGCTAATATGCATTGGTTTATATATATCAATCCCTTCCCCCCACATGTATTTATCTCCCTTCCGTCTCACTCTCTCTTTTCCTCACTCCTCTGACTCTTTCCCCCCCACAACTCCTTCACTTATCCCACTCTCACACACATTCCCCCCCTGACACAGATAATCCCCCCATCCTACAAAATACATACAAAAAAAATCCACCCCAAATACATATAAAAGAACCCCAACACCCAAATACATATTAAAAAAACAAATGCATATATTTAAAAAGAAACATTCCCCAAATTATATATATATATATATATATATATATATAGAATCCCTCTTCTAGGAACCACTCCAAGACAGCCTAGCAAAACCACCAGCCCCACCGCCAAAAATGAATACAATCTCATCGTCAATCTCTCTTCTTCCTCTCTCTCTCTCTCTCCTCTCCTTCATCTCCTCCCCCTCCACTTTGTCTTTTCCTCCCGATTCCCACCGTGTTAGCCGAGCTTCAATAATCAAAAAATAAATAGATGATACCGTTCTGTGGCTAACGAAATGCTTTTATTTGTGCGAGCTTTCGAGATACACTGATCTCTTCTTCCGGCGATGTTACAATGAATGAAGCAAGCAAAAGCTATACTACAAACAGTGTCTATTGGAATGTTATATATGTATATATATATATATATATATATATATATATATATATATATATATATTGTTATGTGTATTTGGGGGTTGGGGTTCTTTTATATGTATTTGGGGTGGATTTTTTGTATGTATTTTGTAGGATGGGGGGATTATCTGTGTCAGGGAGGGAATGTGCATGAGGAGGGGGGATTGAGTGAGAGTGGGGTAATTGATGGAGGGGGTAGAGTGAGAGGACAGAGGGGGAAGAGTGTGGAAGAGAGGGAGTGAGACGGAGGGAATAGAAATACATGGGATGAGGGGGGCAATTAGAGGGTGCTCGTGAGGTGTTAAATGGGGGGGTTGCAATACCGCCGACATGGGGTGGGGGCCCCAGTTGTAATTGTGGTCCTGGGCCCCGGGGAATCTGTCTGTGGCCCTGTGTAGAATTATAAATGGTCACATGCTTTACATATACGGTAAAAAAAAAATGTAAACAAGTGGGGGATGGGGGGGAGATTTTGGGAAGTATTTCTGTTTTAAATCGCTCTCCAGGGAAAACAAAATAGCTGCCAACAAGAAGCAGCAGCAGCATTGGTTGTGTCCGCCTATTGGACGGTGACTTCAATACCCTTTAAAAAAAAAAAGTTATATCAGTAAGTTTACCGGTCAATGTCTCGGTAACAGGGAGGGTGACAGGGAGGGTAACCGGAGCGGAAAATAGTGTGGTTCTGGTCCATAGGTCCCCTGCTTCTAATCCGAATAAAAAAAAGGGAAGTTAGGGAGGATTGCTGCGTTAAAGAAATGCCTCCCTTTGGGTAAAATTACCATAGAGCAGAAACGATCAATATTATTGCTGTCATTTTCATATTTTAAAATGTGCATAACCAAACTAGTGATGCAAAACTAATAAAGATAGAGCTTTTTTTTTTTTTTTAAACCAAGGGAGTAACGTTCTCTTTGACAGCCACAGAAATTAACCTTTGAAGTTAGTGGAGTCAAGTTTGGCCGCTTCAGCGAACAAAGAATAAGCCCCATAAATGGGCAGTATTGGCCGATCAATTGAACGACGCCATCTTGTTTATTCCTCATGATATTTATTGTGTAACTCAAGACCCACTCAAAATGGCACTGCTTTAGCGGCACAGGGGGTACAGGTCGCAAAGTCATTGCTGTCCCATATAGCAACAAAAGAGGCAACAATGATAAACAAAAATAACGCATTGCAGGTCATTCTGACGGCAGAGGCGTTAATAAGCATTGTCCTTGGATGTGTGCCAACTCCTATAGTGCTAGAGTGGTACAGATTTACTTTTCCCACGAATCCCTTTCTTTAAAACTATGTTGCCTATATATTTATTTTTTTTATTTAACTTACGCACGAAGCCATAAATTTGAAACCTGTTACAAAAAAAAAAAAAAGAACCTCCACCCTTTCTTCCTTTAACCAAGCCACAACCAGTCAAGCAATGTTATTTAAGGATAACCGTAAGGACTAAATTATAGGCTATGTGATTTATAATGTACACTTTCACTAGACATTGTTAATTGACGCCTGACACAAAACCATAACCATACAAAGGTTGGTTTAAAAACAATGTTGTTTTATAATTTTGCCCTCTAACCACACACTGTTCCTGAGATATTTAATTTTGATATTCCCTTACAAGAATTGTTGCCTGGGAAAATATATATGGTCTCTGTGCACTCTGGTGGCCAATAGAAAGCTGTGACATCATCATGAGGTGACATTGTAGCTTCTGATTGTGTGGTCCCTCAGCCATCTTGGTTTTTCCTTGCAAGTTCAGTCAAAAATTAAAAATGATTTCAGCATCCAGGAGCTTGAAGTGCTGCGGTTTGGCTCTGGGGTTCCCCTTCATTCTTAGAATGTAAAAAAGAAAATGAGGGAGGAGGGGGTCGTGTGGCTTTATTCTGATTATAAAGTGTATATAAAGAGAGGGGCGGCATGACTACATGCCATGGGGCCCATAAGGGGTGGGTTAGTATGGGGTTAAGTGTGGTTGGTTTTGAAGGAAGCGATGTACCAAACTAATGTGTTGTTTATAGTGTTACCAGGCTTGAGCCAACCGGTGGCAATTTGGGGTTGAAGCCATACTGTAGGTATCCCGTGGGCTTTTTGTGTCAGTAGTCAGGAAGCTGGCGTGGTCCCTGGGGCATATTATGTTATTTGTAGTATCTGTTGATTGGTGTTAATAAAAGCTGTGACAAATATTCATTCCATAACCTTGGTGTAGTGTGTTTATATCATGTTGGATGAGAGGGCAGGCGTCGAGGCCAAGCAAGTCATGCACAATGACACAAAGTATCTCTATATACTGTGCTCGCACTGCCCTAAACATGTTCTCCATATTAAAAAAACATATTCTTCCAACCTACAGCAGAAAGAAATAAAACAGAGGGTACAGCTCTATTCCTTATGTTTTTCTGGATGACCTTAAAAGGCTCAAGTAGTTATTGATGGTGACCTCCAAGGATGATTTTTGAGTCCTGTTGTCTAAAGGAGGAGAGTGTTAAAGAGGTTTGGAAACAACATACCTGTGGAAAAATGGACATGCAATTGTACCTACCCAACTTTAAATGATTTGTGACTGGAGTCATCTTCATAAGACCCGCATCAGTAAGAGGTTGGCGGTTTGGCCAATAGCATTTTAATGGAATGGAATAGTGTGCTTGTGACTGTAGGGGGTAGCCAGCCTTCATTAATAAAGGCCATGCCCGGCTGGCTGCCCCTGAAACTGTATGTCAAGGGCTGAAGTGTCAGCTCTTGGGACTAGTTGAGCGCCTTGATGTATTTCCCTATATTTCTGTTCCCTTTTTACAGTCCCCGTCAGGAATGTAAGCTGGGGATGCCAGGTATAGTTAGGATCCCTGTTAGGAAATAGCTGCAGGACAGGGACTTTGGGAGCAGGAGATTAAGGGTGGATATTAGGGAGCAACTAGGATTAAAAAGTATATTAAGTGTTGCTGACCGGGGTAGCCGGTAGTACTGTTATGTTACCCGCAAATAGTGTATAATTTGCGGGTACCCGTCTGTACATAAGGACGGGTAGGGTTATGGAAGTCCCATGTAAAGTATAGCAAAAACCTGACCTGTTTGTGGCCTTTACCTGTTCCCCTTGTCCCAGAAACATGAAACTTAGGGAGTGTAAGTTTTAGGTGGGATATTTGGGTCAAAATGTATTCCTTTTGTTTGCAGGAGTTCGGGGGACAAAGTTACCGGAGGTCCAGTAATTCTCCCGGACGTGCAGGCATGATTTGCGGGTGTGGGGTGAATTACACCGGGGCGACACAGTGTTCCCCAGAATCCTGGTTTTCAAGCCCAGGTATCACAGACCCATTTCCCTCCCACGTATAAGGTTCCCCAAGTTCTATACTTTATTAAAGTATGTTTTATAGTGGTTTATACTGTATGTATAAATGTCTATGCACTCAGCCTGGGCATTTACATAGGTGCCAGGATGTCAGCATAGACATTGAAGTTCAAAGGAGAAAGAATGTCCATAGATGAGAAAACTTTGGTGGGCTGGGGTGGCCAAGTGCCAGTTCCAGAGAGCAAGGGGCACCCCACTGGGGCACCTTTGTGACTGCCAGACTTGGTGGAGCCGACAATGGGTTAGCTGGGGGAAGATGATGCTTGCGAGCATGTTTCCCATTGGCTAATTCATATTTCCCACCCACCCGGTTTTTCAAGCGGGCTTGGCACGCCCCCTCCTCTGACATCGGCAGCCCCTGCTCTGATTGACTGGTGGGAAAAGTTCCCACGCTCTGATTGGCTGCTAGTCCCTGTTCCATGTTAGACATAGAACACCGAAGTCTATGTAAGGAACTGCACAATCAGAGCTCTCTCTCTCAGTCTTCCAGACTTTCAGGTACTGTAACCTTGGGACTGGGTGCAGTGATGCGCCGGCGGATTCTCCCATGTGTTTTGCTCGCAATAGCAAAGCATTAGGCATTGAGATGCCAGGGAAGCCTAGCCTAGCTGAGGACCAGTTATGAGAAATCATATTACTTGTTCCAGGTTTGTTTCAATGATGTGCAGCAGACAGGCGCCATGCACCTAGTTGAGGCTAGTTTTCAACCCCCAGTTAGGCTGAGTCCACGCTGCCGCTGAGCTCGCTCAGGCTTGGAGAGTGGTGATGTCACCAGCTCTCCAAGCATGAGCGATCACTATCCTGCAACATTTTTAGAGCAGGAGTGGGGGGCGTGGCTATTAGGGGAGGGGGCGGTCATTGGCTGAATAGGGGCTGTGTGTGTGTGTGTGTCCATTTTCTCTCTACCCCCTTCCCGCCTCTCTCCCCCATTGCTTTTTCCCCCCCCCCCCCATTTATTTATTTATAAAATATTTTACCAGGAAGTAATACATTGAGAGTTACCTCTCGTTTTCAGTATGTCCTGGGCACAGAGTAGGACAATAATACATGGTTACAAATACAGTTACATAAATGAATGGTATACATTATAACAGACCATTGCATGCACAGTTAAAGACAATATATATATATAGGCGTATGAAACAGTTACAGACCAATTAAAATGCGAGACAGACTTAGATTTGAAAGAACTTAAATTGTGCTCATGCTCGCGCTCGGCTTTCTCTCTCTCTCCTCTCTCTCCTCCCACCCATTGCCTCTCTCCCTCTCTCCGTCTCCCTCCCCCCCCCTTGCTCTCAATCCTCATCGTCCCATTCCTTCCCTCGCCCCCACATTGCTCTCTCTCCTCTCTCGTCCCTTCCTCCCCATATTGCTCTCCATTACTCCCTACGTACTCCCTCTCAACCTCTCACCCCATTCTCTCCTCCCCCCATCCATCACCGGTGGCACAAACTAACCTCCTCTCCGCTCCCCCGTTCCCGCTCCCTCTTCACCCTTCCCTTCCTCTCCATCTCTGACGCCTCCCCCCTTCCCTTCTCTCCTCTCGCTTGCGCATTTCGCCTCCCGTCTCTCATTATCTTTTCTCTGTCCCCTGTTTCCCCTCCTCTCTTCCGCCACCTTCCTCTCCTTTCTCCCCCCCTTCTCTCCTTCCCCCCTCACTTTGTTTGCCTTCCACACCACTTTGTTTGTCCCCCACACACAAAACAGCAGTCCATTTTGCCCCCCCCCCCACCAGTCGTTTTTTGCCCCCCCAACAGCAATCCGTTTTGCCCCCCCCCCACCACAGCAGTCCCCCCCCACAGCAGTCCGTTTTGCCCCCCCCCCCCCACACACCACAGCAGTCCGTTTTGCCCCCCCACACACATCAGTCCGTTTTGCCCCCCACACACACCCCAGCAGTGCGTTTTGCCACTCCCCCCCACCCACCACAACACAGCGCTTTTTGCCCCCCCCACACACCCACAAGCAGTCCGTTTGGCCCCCCCCCTCACCCCCAGCATCCGTTTGTGCCCCACCCCACACACAGACACACCCGTAGTGCGTCCCCCCACGCACAACCCAAGCAGTCCTTTTAATCCCCCACCCAACACCCACACCACCTGCAGTCCGTTTTGCCCCCCCCCCCCCACCACAGCAGTCCGTTTTGCCCCCCCCCCCCCACACACAGCACAGCAAGTCCGTTTTTGCCCCCCCCCCCCACACACGCAGTCCCCTGTTGCTCCCCCTCCACACACCCAACAGCAGTCCGTTTTGCCCCCCACCCCCCCCCACACCACCACCCCAGCAGTCTGTTGTTGCCCCACCCCCCCCCGCACCAGTCCCTTTTTGGGTGCCCCCCCCCCCCCCCCCCATCCCCCCTCCTTCCACTTAATTCGGCTAGAAATCCTGTGTTTGGTGTAGTGACAGGGCATTAGAACACGCCCCTCTCTCTACCCATTGGTCAGAGCAGGGTCATGCGACCCTGCTCTGAGCCTGAAAGTATCTCTGCAGTGTCTCCTCAAGCACAAAGCTTGGGAGAGCGTGCGGGCACGAGCGCCCACGCACAGCGCGAGCGTGAACAGGAGGATTCCCATTCACAGAGGTAAGCGCGCTAAGCGCCAAGCACATAGCGAGCCCAGCGCCAGCGGGGACTCAGCCTAAGTGTGCATTATGTCGGTATTTTGTATTTCATTGTGTGTGCGTGGTTTACCTGAATAAACCTAATTTCCTTCCACCATCTTGTTTTGCCTACTTAATGATCCCAGAAAAATATAAATGTGTTAAAAGTCCTGGTCTCCCGTGACAGTGCTGATTTATTAATAAGAGTGCATTGAAATCTTGGAGGTTGACATATCAAAGTTTTGTGATGTTTGTCAATGTGCTTTTTGGATTGGGTCTAAATGCATCTCAAATTAGAAAACAAGTGTTACCAAAGTATTAGAGATGTTAGATGGTAGGTTACTTTTAATTAATTTCAACCCAAATATTGCAAGCGACACTACAAACGACAGTGATTAGTTAAATCATGGTGATTACCAACTTAAAAATTACTTTCTAATACATTTACTCTTTTGTATTTAAATTAATTACATTTTTAATTCGATTGTAAGCTCTTCGGAGCAGGGACTCCTTCCTCTTCCTAAATGTTAATTTTTATGTCTGAAGCACTTATTCTCATGTTCTGTTATTTGTATTATTTGTTATTTATATGATTGCAACATGTATTACTACTGTGAAGCGCTATGTATATTAATGGCACTATATAAATAAAGACATACATACAGGCAGTCCTCGGTTATCCGACACAATGTGTTACTCAAAATGGCGTTGGATAGCGTAATGTTGTAAAGCGAAACACATTTTCCCATAGGAACTCTGTTTAAATGAAAGGTTCCGTTCCTGAAGGCATTTTTAATACTAAAATACACCAAATATTTTATGCAGGCAATAAGATATGCAGCACACACAAATGATATAGTGTATATACTATAATATATATATATTAATATTAATATAGTATATATATATATATACACGCTCTTACGACGCTTTGCAATGTTGTTTGTGTATGTGAGT
>WSYH01003319.1:0-55000 GCA_036426205.1 Ascaphus truei
TGCACAGTTGTGTGAAAAAGAAAGTACACCCTCTTTGAATTCCATGGTTTTACATATCAGGACATAATAACAATCATCTGTTCCTTAGCAGGTCTAAAAATTAGGTAAATACAACCTCAGATGAACAACAACACATATGACATAGTTACATAGTTACATATTAGATGAGGTTGAAAAAAGACGTAGGTCCATCAAGTTCAACCTATGCTAAATTTAGACAACAGATACTTTATCCTATATCTATACTTACTTATTGATCCAGAGGAAGGCAAACAAAAAACCCCATTAAGGGGAAACATTAATTCCTTCCTGACTCCAAGAATTGGCAATCGGATTAATCCCTGGATCAACATCCTTCCCATGTATACTTATTTGGTATATCCCTGTATACCTTTCCCATCTAAAAAGATGTCTAACCTTTTTTTGAACAAATCTATTGTATCTGCCATCACAGTCTCCATGGGTAATGAATTCCACATATTATACTGTGTCATGATTTATTTAAGAAAAATAAAGCCAAATTGGAGAAGCTATGTGTGAAAAACTAAGTACACCCTTACTGCTTCCATAGGAATTAAGATGCTAAGTAGCAGACAGGTGCAGCTAATCAAATGCCCTTGATTAATTGATCATCAGCAAGTGTGACCACTTCTATAAAAGCCGAAGTTTTAGCAGTTTGCTGGTCTGAAGCATTCAGGTGTGTGTTAACACAATGCCAAGGAGGAAAGACATCAGCAATGATCTTAGAGAAGCAATTGTTGCTGCCCATCAATCTGGGAAGGGTTATAAGGCCATTTCCAAATAATTTAAAGTCCATCATTCTCCAGTGAGAAAGATTATTCAAAAGTGGGAAACATTCAAGACAGTTGCCAATCTTCCCAGGAGTGGACGTCCCAGCAAATTCACCCCACGGTCAGACCGTGCAATGCTCAGAGAAATTGCAAAAAACCCAAGGGTTACATCTCAGACTCTACAGGCCTCAGTTAGCATGTTAAATGTTACAGTTCATGAAAGTACAATTAGAAAAAGACTGAACAAGTATGGTTTGTTTGGAAGGGTTGCCAGGAGAAAGACTCTTCTCTCTAAAAAGAACATGGCAGCACGGCTTAGGTTTGCAAATGTAACGCTCGTGCTGCCCGCAAACCTGACAAGACCCCGGTTCTGGAAAGTGCGTCTGCAAGGGGCCATTTTCGGCATTATTCCTAATCTGGCGCTGTTGTTTTGCTCCATGTTTGCGCTACATTTGCAGTGGAGGCTGTGACATCCCCCCCCCCCCCCGCTCTTGTGTAGCAGAGATATTTTTGCCCAACAAATAAAATCAATGAGAGTTGACGGTTTTGGCCTAAAAATTCAATTTTATTGAAAAAGTGCTGATTTTTATCGGTGAAACTCCGCTGAATTGTGCGAGACGCTGATGCTAAAAATCAATGAGACTGGCTCCAGATCCTTTCCGGCCGGCATTTGAAAGCTTATGGTAGGCAGATATGAGGGAGGGGAGAAATGACAGAGGTTTCTAAACGGAGGGAATTATTCTCAGGGAGAAAGCAGAAAAATCATAGCATCTTCAGCTACAAATCTCTCCTAGAGAGTACAGCGCAGGTAAACAGTGGGTGCAACACGTTAGGATGCCGTCACTCACACTAATATGGATCGGAGTGAAGGTGTGCTAACGTTTAGCGCTGTTTTGTATATCCGGGCCTCAGACTCACAGAATAACACTTCTCTGCGTGCCTCAGTTTGGGATTTGGGGAATGGAGAGAATTACTGAGAAGTTACTAGGGTTTGTAAGAAAATAAAAGTGATCTAGTAAGCGCTTAACACAAAAAGTGATCACTATTCTTAAAGTGGTCAAATCAATACAGTAAAAATGGCTGTGAAACAAAATATGATAGTGTGCAAAGATATGTGCAATAAAAAATAGTGCAATATAAGGGTGTAACTCCCTGATCAACCCTCTGGCAGGGCCTGTCTTCCCTGGTCCCAAAACGTTGGACTGTATTCTCACAATCCCAGGGGGAGCATAAAGGGAAAAATCAACACAGAGAATCTAAGTGCAGATGATAGTGCAAAGATGGGTCAATATCAGCTTAGTTCTTGGCTCTTATGTGCAGCTTACTCACAGGATATAGGACGTAATAAAGCAACTCCAAAAGCTCTTCTTGTGTACCAGGTCAGGGTGTACCCCAATCAGGAATATCCAGAGAGATGTACCTCAGCTATGGGAGAGAAACGGTATCCATAGCACAGATCAACAAGGCATAAAGGGTTTTTATGTTAAGAGAGTAAAAAATAGCACTTACAATATTGCGAATAAAAAAAGGCACATAACACTATCATGTGTGTTGGAGACCGTCGCTAGGTACGGACGCTCAACGCATCTGCCTCCGTTTTAGACGCCCCGTAACTCGTGGGAACCCTCTGCGACCGGTAGCCTCCCTGCTGTTGTTAATTGCCTGGAGGGTATCGCGTCACTTCCGGTTCGGCTTCCGTGACTCGCAGAGACTTGGTAGCGCGTCTACCTAGTACTCAGTAACAACTGGGTACTCCCACACAACGCGTTTCGCCAATCCGGGTCACGGCTTCATCAGGACACCGCAGAAAGGAGTAGGGACTCCTCTTCCTAAATGTTAATGTTAATTTTTATGTCTGAAGCACTTATTCCCATGATCTGTTATTTGTATTATTTGTTATTTACGCGATTGTCACGTGGATTACTGCTGTGAAGCGCGATGGATATTAATGGTGCTAAATAAATAAAGACATATATACATTAACATCACGTTAAGTGACTTCACTGGGCGTTGTGGATATGGACCAAAGAATGGGATGCCTCAAATAACCCACAGCCAGTCAAAGTCGCAATCCCCCGGAAACTGGCTTGCGAGCTATGTTAATCGTATTATTATGATTTCATTATGTTATACGTTATGCAGCCGAGTTTCATTCTTACTCCAGAACCCCGAGAGCTGACGGAGTTACGGATAATGGGGATTTTGATTGGGCGATTCCCTCTCTCATCCCATTCCTGCGAAAACCTGTTTTTATTTTAAACTCAGAATCTCAGTCATTGAATATTTGCACACAGACATCACAAGCAAGGTTCCCGACTGCAGGGTTCCCGACTGCAGGGTTCCCGACTGCAGGGTTCCTGACAGCAGGGGTGGCATTTCTAAAGGGAACGCAATAGAAATGTATTTTTGACACTCAAATAACACCTGGTGATCCTTCCAACATCTACTTTCTTCATCACCTTAATGATGGTGAGAAAGAGAAACTAAACTACAACCAAGCGCTCAACCTATTGTGAATTATGTGTATAGTGAATTGGTATATACAACAAGTGAAACAAACAATATATTGTGACAATAATGTGATAAACGTATTATGAATAACCACTATACAATATATACTATAAAATGATATAGACCCCACACCATCAGATTAAGGAAGAGTATGGGGATGGGCTGCCCAGGACTATAAACAAGCTAATCCATATAGCTATAAACAGAATGTTTGGTAAAGAGAGCAAAGTCCTTGGCGCACTATCAAGTGCATACACCTGATAAAGCAGCTTCCTGTTGTTAGAGAACTGTTTGAGAAATTGTCCACAGATTGACTTCCTGGTTTGTCTTTAGATGTTTCTTGATCTGTAATCAAAGAAGACAGGAAACCATTGCGCAGTATCTCGTGTATATGGAAGCCTCATTCCACAGCTGCTAGATACTACATCTATATGGTAAACGTAGGCCTTAAAAGGTATCTTTAAAAAACCGGCTGTTGGTATCTTGTCGCCGGGTTCCCACTGGTGTTGCTCCCGCTCCACATGGTCCGAGCCGCCCAGTGATACACAAAAGTAAAAGGCCCAATAGTGTGGTACAGTACAGTTTAATAAAACAAATAAAAAGACCAACATATATTGCACTCACATGCTATATGGTCTATCTGCACGATTTACAATGTGCCGTCCGCAAGCATGAGGTGGCTGAACCGTGTGTGTGCGGGGCTGGATCCTCGTGTATCTCCTCCTCTCGCCGCCAAGTCCATAGCGCCAGTCTACCTCAGATGTCGTCACTCTCTTCCAACAGCAACCTCCTCACTTGGTTAGCACGTAGCAATGCGCAGCTATGCTCCACCCTACGCGCGTTTCGTGACCTCTGACGTCACTTCCTCCGGGGTAATTACCCCTGAGAGTGACTTCAGAGGTCACGAAACGCGCGTAGTGGTGGAGCATAGCTGCACGCATGCTCGTGCCTAACCCAGCTGAGGAGGTTGCTGTTGGAATTGACGACATCTGAGGTAGACCTGGCGCTCTGACTGCGGCCGCGAGGAGGAGATACACGCAGGATCCAGCCTCCGCACACACCACTGGTTCAGCCCCTCATGCTTGCGGACGGCACATTGTAAATCGTGCAGATAGACCATATAGCATGTGAGTGCAATATATGTTGGTCTTTTATTTGTTTTATTAAACTGTACTGTACCACACTATTGGCCTTTTATCTTTTGTGTACTCACTGGGCGGATCGGCACCTGTGGAGCGGAGCAACACCAGGGGAACCCGGCGACAATACCAACACGGTTTAAAGATACCTTTTAAGGCCTACGTTTACCACATAGATGTAAGTATCTAGCAGCTGTGTGAATGAGGCTTCAATAACACGAGATACTGCGCAATGGTTTCCTGTCTTCTTTGATTACAGATCAAGAAACATCTAAAGAAAACCAGGAAGTCAATCTGTGGACAATTTCTCAACAGTTCTCTAACAACAGGACTGATTTATCAGGTGTATGCACTTGATAGTGCGCCAAGGACTTTGCTCTCTTTACCAAACCTTAATGATGGTAACTTGTACGTTTATTGTATCTTAAGTTCATCCTCACATTATGTAAACACACAATTCCAGCAAACTCTAACACTCTAACTCAGTAGCACTCCCTTTGACACAAATATTTATATATATATAAGATGCGGGGAGTTCTGGTGTTGGAGATTGCTCGAATTGTGTGTTTATTCATTTTCAACTGGTATCCGTTGTATGGAGGTTAGTCTGCCCTCCTCCTGGGTTTGAGCTCACCCCTCCCCACGTTTTAAGTAGCAGGTTTTTCCATTTTCCTGGGCAGGACGGGTCCCCAGAGACCCTTCTCCCTCCAGCAGAGGTAGATGAGAAGATGAGAACTTTCCCAGGCAGTGTTAGGACTTACATTATGTGCTGTGTTAGACTGCACAGCCAGTACTGGGTGTTTTTTCTTTATAAACTACTCTTGGATGAGGGGGAAGGGTGAGTTTGGGCTTGAGTTGTGCCTCTTGCTTTTCTTCGTTCTGTATCCGCTTTCCTTGTTTTGGAAATCCTACGTCAACCGTTAATAAAACAGAACTGTATCTTGTAGCCGAGCCGAGCAGATTGCTGCTATAGAAACCAGCGCTGGGTGAGGCTGTTCCCTCTGCAGTCCAGTGGGAGAAACCCTACACACAGATCTATTTGCATGGGACTGCAGCAAACAGTCACAGGCCCCGCTTCAACACTACAAAGTGGTTTCCCTTCCCCCCCCCCCCCCGTGCTGAAGCAGACTTTGGTCTCGTTCATTAGAAGAGAGCTGAACTCTCCTCCAGCACGGGAAGCTTCTTCCCAGCATATTGACTAGCGACAGCAGAGAGTTGTCCGTCCGGTGAGCGGGTCACTACGTCCCGGAAGGGGTCAGTGCCACCCGGGCTGCCTATTAGTTATTCATGCTCCTCTGCATTGCGCTAAGTGAAGGAGGGGGGATCAGCGCGCTCCTCCATCAGGGTGATGTAATGAGCCACAAATAGCCCTTTTTTTCCCCCCTCCTATTGGTCAAATGAGCGGCTAACGCATCACGTGGTTTGGTTTAGAACGACGTTGCTAATCCTACTGCAGATTAACCCCTTTGGTGCTGGGAGAGGGGTCAGCGGCGCGTGGCCAGGATTAGCCGAGAGCTGTTATTATGGATATACATTGCAGCGGGAAGGGGTTAATCTCTTTAACCATTCTCCCTCTGCTTTTTCCATTTCCAGCCCGAATCCCGTGCAGCCGTATTATCCGTGCGATCTGGTCAGGGCTTACGCCTTGTTCAACTTGGCAGAGAATTGTGATGCAGGTACATCCATTTGGTTGGCGCCCATAAACACGTTTGTAAGTACATACCATTTACATCTGCATGACATGGACATCACACGTGTTGTCCCCTGACTAAATAGCGTGTTTGACCCTTGAGTCGCACGCCAGTATGTACAAACATGCAATATAATTATTGGTTTTCTTGCATCAATTTAACACCCAAAATGCCATTTCACTTAGGACATAGACCCCCAACGGAGTCCCCAATGGAGACCCTCATGGATCCAATAGGCACCAGTAGCGTCCCACTCTTGCAGCTGCGAGCGTTCGTTAGTAAACCCGCCTTTTAGGGTTTCGAAAACTTACAGCGGTAAAAGTGGGGCCCCCATATGTACCACGGAAGAAAATCTCTTAGAAAGCTGTTGAGGGGGTAAACGTGGAACACAATCAGCAGCGGATTTGAAAATCCGCCGGCCCGTGGCACTTACCTGTGATGGTTGTCTCCTTGCCGCCGCCCCATGGCACTTACCTGTGGTGGACCTCTCCTTGCGCCCGCCCATGGCACTTACCTGTGGTGGACCTCTCCTTGCGCCCGCCCATGGCACTTACCTGTGGTGGACCTCTCCTTGCGCCCGCCCATGGCACTTACCTGTGGTGGAGGACCTCTCCTTGCGCCCGCCCATGGCACTTACCTGTGGTGGACCTCTCCTTGCGCCCGCCCATGGCACTTACCTGTGGTGGACCTCTCCTTGCGCCTGCCCATGGCACTTACCTGTGATGGCCGTCTCCTTGCCGCCGGCCCTCCTTCTCCATTCGAATCCCAGCGTCAAATGACGCCACGGACGTCCCCAACGTGACGGTGCATAGCGCCGCGTTGCCATGGTAACATGATGTCATGATGTCATGTCACACCGCGCTGTCATGTTGCGATGGCAACGAGAGGCCGTGTGACGTCACGTGGGTGACGTCCGCGACGGTATTTGATGCTGGGATTCGAATGGAGGAGGAGGAGGGCGGCAGTGTGAAGGCGGCCACCACATGTAAGTGACTTCCCATCAAGACGGATAGGCCCGAGAGCGTGGCAAATGTATATGGGGCGGACATTTTTGCCATCCCCAAATTTTGCCGCTCTAGGCCCTGGGCCTAATGGGAAATCCGCCACTGAACACAAATTGTGTCATGTTAATCTTGCGTCTCTTCGCATCATTGCATCAAGGTCTTTGCTCCAAGTGTTGCCCACGCGTACGCCAGCTGTCGATGTGTGTGAATAGGAGATAGGGAGAGTTACAGGACGCACAGATAAATCTCATGCTTATCATCATGTGCATGTCTGCGTGAGGGGGGGTATCCGCCAAGTCTGAGGCGGAGTAACGAAAAACGCCAGCAGGAAATGGGGCAACACGCCAAAATAACCTTCTACTGACACTATCGTCCCCGGTCATACCTCGGCCCCGGAGATATTTGTCTTTCATAAAACGGATGCTCTTTATGCCGTGTAGGAGAATGTCAATGGGTTTCTTTGCAACTTGAAGTCTATTGGATGTAGTGGTAGGAAATGGTAGGGTACGGAAATAAAAGCCGGAGGGGGACGGGGAGGGGATTACACTTGGTAGATTTCAAATCGCGTACACAGGTTGTAAAGTAGATTAGAGGATAACAAGTAGATGGATGGACTCTGCCTCCTTCTCCTGACCAATTATTGTCATGTGCCATCTTCTTCTCGGGTCAACTGATGGTGAGTATGCATATGCGGATAAAACGTCAGGTCACAAAGGTCAAGTATAGTGCGATTCGGCTTTGAGAGAGCTACTTAGGAGTACTCGTAACTGCATATTGTCCCAGGTTCTCAGACCCCGTGGAATCTTTGACGAGAGTCTCTTAGCATACTGGTCAATTTCTCCATAGTCGTTCCGTCCCGTATTTCGTTTCAATGAGGGGGCTGTTTTAAGTCGCCATGGGCCTGCAATAACCCATTTTGGCGCTGATAGGATGCGCATGATCAGTTTATGCGGGTATTTATCAACATTCTCTATAGGATTAAGTAGTAAAAACCCATTGGTTCAATGGGAGGTTACACCCTGTGATCTGGCTAATGAATTCTTTCATTTTTTCCCCCAGTGTTTGCCAATTTTTGGACATGTTCACAGACGTCGAGGAAGGTGCCCATTTGCCCACATTCTCTCCGACAATCGAGGGGATGTTCTGGCGAGAAGATATGGCGCTTATGCTGAGTTTAGTGCCACTTATGAAGGACTTTAATATGAGTTTCTCCAATAGCTGAATTTATAGAGGATTATTTGGCCATTCTTTTGAGGAAATCTCCTAATCTTCCCGATCTATTTCGGACCTTAAATCTCTTTCCCACTGGGTCATGGATTTCAGTTTCTCCTAACTACAGTCCATAGAGAGGCGTCTGTAAAACAGTGTTACTGATCTATTGTTGTTCTCCGAGTTACAATAAAGTGTTTCAAATGTGGATAAAGGTTGGTTTGTTTGTTTGTTTCTCCCTTTCCAAGAGATGTAATAAAATGTCTCAATTGTAAGTACTGATGGAAACCTTTGTTAGGACGTCCCGTCACTGTGACATTAAAAGATTTCCTAGTCCTATCATTGTAGAAGTCTCTGTGTTTTTAGTACTCCAGCTTGGTGCTACTGGGAAAATGACCCAGGATGGACAATCATCATAAACTCTGGATTTCAATAAGCCGAGTGAGTGGTGAGGGGATTGTTGAAAATTTTAAAAGGACTATCCCAGATTAATAATGAGTGGGAGATAACTAGATGTGGTGATTGAAGTTGAATTCTCTTAGCTGCGGGGTACCCACAATAAATCTGAGATGTCCTCCTGTTGTGACTCACATCTCTATGTCCACCGAGGGTTTTTGGACATCTGGCAATGACCAGTCCATTAAGTGGCTTAACCTAGCTCTGTAGTATCGTAAGAAGTCTGGAAGAGCCAGTCCACCGTCTGCTATAGGTTTAATCAAGGTGATATGTTTCGTTGTCGGCCTCGACCCATTCCATACAAATCTTGAAATTGCTCTTTGCAGATCACTTATATTAACTAGGGGTGAAACTGAGACATGGAGCACCTGAAAAGGGTAAAGAATTCGAGGGAGGGCATTCATTTTAGTGGAGACTATTCTGCCTGTCCAAGACAATGTATATCATTGCCACCTTTTTAAATTGGCCTTCGTTTTCCTTTTTGAAGGAGGATAGTTTAAAATATATAGGTTTTCCTATTGTTTTGCTATGTAGACTCCTAAATACTTGAGATTATCCTTCTGCCAGTTTATTTAAAACTTTTGATTTAGTCTAGATTGTGTTTCAGGCTTTATATGGAGGCTAAGGGCTTCTGACATAGTCCTATTATTTTGAAGCTTGATAATTTTCTGAAAGTGTCTATTTCTTCAGTGATGGATGCTTTGGATTGGTTAGGAGAGAAGCACATAATCTGCAAACAGTGATATTAGATCTTGTATTCTTTGTCACCTATTCTGACCCCTGAAATGTTCTCATTTTTGCCTAATCGTGGATTCCAGGGCCTCAATGTATAGAGAAAATAAAAGGGGTGAAACTGGGCAACCCTGTCTTGTGCCATTTTTTTTTATAGTGAAAGGTTTAGGTAGGAATACCGGTGTTTAAATTGTTGCCATTGGAGCAGAGTAGAGGGATCTAATACCGGTGAGAAAGTGAGGGCCCCGGTCAATCTTTTGTAGTACTTTGAACATATTGGCGCATTTCACCCTGTCGAAGGCTTTCTCTGAATCTAGTTCTAGAATAACTGTAGGAGTCTGATAGTTATTACAGTTATGTATAATGTTCGTTATTCTGCGTATGTTATCCGCAGCTTGTCTCTCTGGGACAAAGCCTAGCTGATTATTATTTTATTATTATTATCGTTTATTTATAAAGCACCAAGATATTCCGCAGAACGGTACAATGGGTGTACAGAGTGATATACATCACATGAACAGAATGGCATACCAAATAAGGACAAACAAGGTCAAACAGATACAAAAGGCGATGAGGGATCTGCTTGGGAGAGCTTACAACGTAGAGGAAATAAGGGGCACTGTTGAAACAAAAGGTAAAGTGGCTGCTCATTGTGGGGTGAAGCTGATCTGGATCCGCCAGGGGTCCCAGTGCCGTATTTAGTCTGGCGGCTAAAATGTGTGACAATATTTAGATGTCTGAATTGATCAGTGATATTGGCCTAGTGAATACATTGTAATGTGTTATATTCACTTGAACTCCAACATCCGGACAAACTGCCCCTGGATGTGTGAAACAAAACAACATCCAGCGGGGAGAGTTTCTCGGCTGCATAGCAGGGATAACATACAGTACAGCACATACAGTACAGCACATACAGTACAGCACATACATTTCCCCATTGAAACTTCTGGATAAATCGGCTGCGTGTTTTTGCATCTGTTCTGCCCCCAGATTTACAGCCGGAAGATTTTGATAAATGAAAGGCAAATAAGCATGCAAATGGCCCCACAAAACCATTGTTTCAGGAACTGCTTTTAAACAGTATCCCTATAACTGAAGCACAGAGCTGGCGTCCCATTTAGGGGCAGAGGTGATGTCCTTGTTGCTGGCTCTGCCTTGTCACATTACAGCAGGCTGGAGAGACGTGTGGGGATACGGTGGTTGAATTGAAGGGCAGTTAACACTAGATTGCTGTGTGATAGCGGTTGAGGCGGTGCTCAACTCCAGACCTCAAGTTCCCCTCAATGGGTCAGGTTTTAAGGATATCCCTGCTTCAGCACAGGTGTCTCAAAGCAGTCCCTGCTTGAGCATGATGCCTCAATCAGTCCCTGCTTCAGCACAGGTGGCTCAATCAGTGACCCAGTCTCCGACTGAGCCACTGATTGAGCCACCTGTGCTGAAGCAGGGATATCCTGAAAACCTGACCTGTTGGGGGGCTTGGAGTTGGGGACTGGAATTTAGCATAACCCCTCTCAGAGCAGAGTGAATCTGCCCCATAGATGTGTATGGTGTATTTTCTGTGACAAAACCATTAGGGGAGTCAGGCAGCACATACACTAACCCCTTGCATTGCTGCATTGCTATTAACCCCTTGCATTGCTGCATTGCTATTAACCCCTTGCATTGCTCATACCAAAATTCTATTAATAGTATTCACGTCCGGGCGTGTTCAATTTCCAGTAATTCTCATAATATTTTTTACTCGCTAGTGTTTTTCGCGAGATCGGAGTTTTATCCCCTCCATCTAATAAGATTTATTGTTTGGAGAGGGAAGGAAAGTCAGATTCTGAAAGACCAAACATAACAAGCACGTGTTGAAGGAGTTCCCAAGTGAAGCAGCAATATTGGGGGATGCACTGCTGCAAAATCGGAAGGGCAAATGCCAAAACAAACATAGGCGGTCAAAGAAAACGCCTCAGACGTCCGCTCGCGCATCAGCAGACGCTCGGGTACGGCGCCTCCACGGCCCAACAACTATCAGAAACTACCATCACATAACAACCCTCCACATACACGGCCACCTCTTACAATACTCTCGGCGCCAAAAGCAATATCCACACCTTTTCCGGAAACCTCATAGGGAGAAGGAATGTGAAAAGGAAGGAACCGGATGAACGAACAAGGATGGCCGAGAACAAAAATGAAGAGAAAGGTAAAAAGCCAAAGGACTTCACATTGGGGGAGGCTCGGCGGAGAACGGTGTGTGGGGAAAACGTGCGGGGGGGCTGTAGGTTCAGTACCAATAAAGCTACGGCTGGGTAGGTGGCCACGCTGAACAAATCCAAGCGGAGGCCGCTCCGCGCGTGGGGGTTAGGTGGCAATTAGCCGGGCACGTGGGGAACAAAGGCATAGGGGAGGACCCCAAACGGCAGCGCTACCAGCAATGAGATTCTGTTCAGGTGATGTGGTGTAATGAATCCCACACTGTAACTGCCCTTACTGTAAAGAACCCTTAGTCCTTGTTGCTGGTGAAATCTCCCTTCCTCCAACCTGAAGGGATACCCCGAGTCCTTTGGTACTGCCCGTGGGATGAAAGTTTCTTGTATATGTGACCTTGAAATATTATTTTTACCTAGTTCTTCATTCCCCCAGACGCCAGTCCTACAGTAAACCTGAAACTAAATTTGGGATATCCGGACCCCTGCCATCTCCCCTTTATTTATTTGGTGTCTCGTCTTTCTCTGCAAACGTTTTTCCAGTTCAATAATGCCCTTCCTGTATCGTAAGCTCCAAAACGAATACTCCATATCCCTCAGCAGAATCATCATGGTGTCCCCTGTAGTCTGACCTGAACTGGGTATATCCTCTCATTTGACCAACTCTAAACCCAACCCCTTGAGTGAGCATCAATGGCCCGACATGACAAAGTAAGGGTTTTTCACCATCTAAACAGGCCCCTGTAACAAAAGTGACAGGTATTGTAATTCAGTGGCTTTGGATAGGTCAGGCTTCTGACTTCATGCGAGTAGTTGATAGGATGTTACATGGCTAAGTGATTTTATTTTTACGTTATTTGCAAATCCTGTGCAATCTATAGCAGACAACTGGACACCGACTATCCTCCCCTGAGCCAGGGAGTGTCCTGGGGTGTCAAAAGCTTTGCAAACGTACGAATAGAACATTTCCCTCTGAACAGTTAAACAACAAAAGATACCTTATTCCGATCTAAGCCAATCATCCCGACGGGGCATGTTTACTACTGAAGTCCTCCGCTGCACAACGGGGCAAAAACTCCGTGCATAAAGCAAGCACCAGATTTAAGGAAAGAATGTTACCCCATATAAAGCAACTGTATGTTTATAGTAGTATGTTGTAGGTAATCACAGTTGTGTGAAAAAGAAGTAACCCCTCTTTGATTTCCAATGGTTTGCATATCAGACAAATCCAATCATCGTTCCTTAGCAGGTCTAAAAATTTAGGTACTCCAACCTCAGATGAACAACACACCCTATGACCATAGTTACATATTTTACAGATTAATGAGTTTGAAAAAGACTAGGTCATCAAGTGTCAACCTATGCTATCTAATTTGACAACAGATACTTTATCCTATATCTATACTTACTTTTGATCCAGAGAACGTCCAAACAAGAAAACCCCATTAATGGGAACGTAATTCCTTCCTGACGCCAAGAATGGGCATCGGATTAATCCCTGATCAACCATCCTTCCCATGTATACTTATTTGGTATTCCCTGTATACCTTTCCCATCTAAAAAGAATGTCTAACCTTTTTTTGAACAAACTCTTGCATATCTGCCATCCCAGTCTCCATGGGTAATGAAATTCCCATATTAATACTGTGTCATGATTTATTTACAGAAAATAAAGCCAAATTGGAGAAGCTATGTGTGAAAAACTAAGTACAACCCTTACTGCTTCCATAGGAATTAAAGATGCTAAGTAGCAGACAGGTGCAGCTAATCAATGCCCTTGAGTAATTGATCATCAGCAAGTGTGACCACTCTATAAAGCCGAAGTTTGCATTTTGCTGTCTGAAGGCATTCATGTGTGTGTTAACACAATGCCAAGGAGGAGAAGACATCCGCAAATGATCTTAGAGAAGCAATTGTTGCTGCCCATCATTCTTGGAAGGGTTTATACAGGCCATTTCCAAATATTTAAAAATTCCATCATTCTCCCGTGAGAAGATTATCAAAAGGGGAAACATTCAAGACAGTTGCCAATCTTCCCAGGAGTGGACGTCCCAAAGCAAATTCAACCCCCGGGTCCAGACGTGCAATGCTCAGATAAATTGAAAAAACCCAAGGTTACATCTCAGACTCTACAGGCCTCAGTTAGCATTTAAATTTACAAACAGTTCAATGAAAGTACAATAAAAAAGACTGAACAGTATGAGTTTGTTTGGAAGGGTTTGCCCGAGAAAGACTCTTTCTCTCTAAAAGAACGAAAAAATGGCAGCACGGCTTAGGTTTGCAATGTACGCTCGTAGCTGCCCGCAAACCTGACAGACCCCGGTTCTGTAAAGTGCGTCTGCAAGGGGCCATATTTCGGCATGATTCCTATCTGGCGCTGTTTGTTTTTGCTCCAATGTTTGCGCTACATTTGCAGTGGAGGCTGTGACATGACACCCCCCCCCCCCCCCCCCCCCCCGCCTTGTGTAGCAGAGATTTTTTGCCAACAATAAATCCAATGGATTTTCCGGTTTTGGCCTAAACATTCAATTTTAATTGGAAAAAGTGCTGAGTTTTTATAATCGTATTAAACTCCGCTGAAATTGTGCGAGACGCGATCTAAAATCAATGAACTGTCTCCAGAATCTTTCCGGCCGGCCAATTTGAAAAAAAGCTTATGGTAGGCAGATATAGGAGGGGAGAAATGACAGAGGTTGCTAAAACGGTGGATATTCTCAGGGAAGAAAGCAGAAAAACATAGCATCTCAGCTACAAATCTCCCTAGGAGTCCAGCGCAGGTAAACAGTGTTGCAACACGTTAGTATGCCGTCACTCACATAATATGGATCGGAGTGAAGGTGTGCTAACGTTTAGCGCTGTTTTGTATATCCTGGCCTCAGACTCACAGAATAACACTTCTCTCTGGCGTGGCCTCAGTTTGGGATTTGGGGAATGGAGAGCATTACTGAGAAGTTTACTAGGGTTTGTAAGAACTAAAAGTTGATCTATACGCGCTACACAAAAAGTGATCACTTCTTAAAGTGGTCAAATCACTACAGTAAATGGCTGTGAAACAAATATGATAGTGTGGCAAAGATATGTGCAGATAAAAAATAGTGCAATATAAGGGTGTACTCCTGATACCCCTCTGGCAGGGCCTGTCCTTCCCTGGTCCCAAAACGTTGGCCTGTATTCTCACCATCCCAGGGGGAGCTAATGGCAAAATCAACACAGATAAATCTAATGCGATGATAGTGGCAAAGATGGTCAATAATCAAGCTTAGTTCCTTGGCTTTATGTGGTGGCAGTCGTACTCACAGATATAATGACGTATAAAGCAACTCCAAACGCTCTTCTTGTGTACAAGGTCAGGTGTACCCCAATCAGGATATCCAGAGAGTATGTACCTCAGCTATGGGAGAGAACGGTTCCATAGCACAGATCAACAATGCATAAGGTTTTTATGTTAAGAGAGTAAAAATAGCACTTTACAATATTGCGAATAAAAAAGGCACATAACACATCAGGTGTTTTTGGATACCGTCGCTAGGTACGACGCTCACGCATCGCCTCCGTTTTAAGAATCCAGCCCCGTACTCGTGGGAACACCTGCGACCGTAGCCATCCACTGCTGTTGTTCATTGCCTGGAGTATGCGTCACTACTTCCGTTCGGCTTCCGTTACTCTCATAGACTTGGTAGCGCGTCTACCTCTTACTCGTAACAACTGGTACTTGACTCTCCCCACAACTCGTTTCGCCAATCCGGGTCACTGCTTCAATCAGGACACCCAGAAAGGAGCTAGGGACTCTACCTCTTCCTAATGTTAATGTTAATTTTGTATGTCTGAAGCACTATTCCCATGATCTGTTATTTGTTTATTTGTTATTTACTCGATTGTCACGGGATATGCTTCAGCCGCGCTTGATATTACTGGTGCTAATAAATAAAGACTATAATACATTTACATCACGTTAAGTTGACTTCACTTGGCGTTGTGGATATGGCCAAAGAATGGATGCCTCAATAACCCACAGCCAGTCAAAGTCGCAATCCCCCGGAAACTGGCTTTGCGAGCTAGTGTTAATCGTATTATTATGTTCATTATGTGTATACGTTATGCAGCCGAGTTTATTCTTACTATACTCAAACCACCGATAGCTGACGGAGTTACGGATAATGGGATTTTGATTGGTCTATTCCCCTCGCTCATATCCCATTCCCCTGCGAAAACCTGTTTTTAGTTTAAAACTCAGATCTCAGTCCATTGATATTTGGCACACGACCTCACAAGCAGGTTCCGACTGCAGGGTTCCCGATGCAGGGTTCCCGACTGCAGGTTCCGAAGCAGGGGTGGCATTTCTAAAGGGAACGCAATAGAAATGTATTTTTTACCTCACAGACAACCTGGTGATCCTTCAACATCTACTGTTCTTTCTCATCACCTTAATGATGGTGAGAAAGATAAACTAAACTACAAACCAGCGCTCAACCTATTGTGAATTATGTTGGATAGTGGCATTGGTATATACAACAAGTGAAACAAACAATATATTGTGACAATAATGTGATAAACGTATTATGAAATAACCACTATACATATATACTATAAATGATATAGACCCCAGAACCATCAGATTAAAGGAGAGTATGGGGATGGGCGCCCAGGACTATAAACATAGCTAATCATATAGCTATAAACAAATTTGTTGGTTACAGAGAGCAAAGTCCTTGGCGCACTATCAAGTGCATACACCTGATAAAGCACTTCCTGTTGTTAGAGAACTGTTTGAGAAATTGTCCACAGATTGACTTCCTGGTTTGTCTTTAGATGTTTCTTGATCTGTAATCAAAGAAGACAGGAAACCATTTGCGCAGTATCTCGTGTATATGAAGCCTGCATTCCAACAGCTGCTAGATAACTACATCTATATGGTAAACGTAGGCCTTAAAAGGTATCTTTAAAAAAACCGGCTGTTGGTATCTATGTCGCCGGTTCCCACTGGTTGTTGCGCTCCCCGCTCCCCATGTGCCGAGCGCCCATGATACACAAAGAATAAAGGCCCAATAGTGTGGTCCAGTCAGTTTAATAAAACAAATAAAAAGACCAACTATATATTGCACTCACATGCTATATGGTCTAATCTGCACGTATTTAAATGTGCCGTCCGCAAGGCATGAGGGCTGACTGAACCGTGTTGTGTGCGAGGGCTGTCCTCGCTTGTATCTCCTCTCCTCGGGTGCCCCAAAGTCCATATCGCCAGTCTACTCTCAGATATGTCACTCTTCTTACCAACAGCAACCTCCTGCAGCTGGGGTTTAGCACGTAGCAATGCGCATCTATGTCTCCACCTCTACGACCGCGTTTCGTTACCGTCTCGAACGTCACTTCCTCAGGGGTAATTACACTCCCTTGAGAGTGACGTCAGTAGGTCACGTAACGCGCTATGTGGTAGCATAGCTGCACGCATGTCCGAGTGCCTAACGCATCTAGGAGTGGTTTCTTTTGGAATTACGACATCTGTATGTAGACCTGGCCGCTCTGACTCTGCCGCGCGGAGGAGATACACGCAGGATCAGCCTCCCGCACACAACCCACTGGTCAGCCCCTCCTGCTTGTCGGACGCACATTGTAAATCGGGTCAGATAGTACACAATATGCATGTGTTAGTGAATATAATTTGGTCTTTTATGTTGTTTTATTAACTGTTCTGTACCACCACTATTGGCCTTTTACTTTTGTGTTATCCTGGGCGGATCGGCACCTTTGAGGCGGAGCAACACCAGGTTGGTAACCCGGCTACAATACCAACGGTTTAAAGATACCTTTTAAGGCTACGTTTACCACCATATGATGGTAAGTATCTAGCACTGTGTGAATGAGGCTTCAAATTACACGAGATACTGCGCAATGGTTTCCTGTCTTCTTTGATTTAGCAGATCAAGAAAATCATAATAAAACCAGGAAGTTCAATCTGTGGACAATTTCTCAACAGTTCTCTTACAACATGAAATGGGGATACGGTTTATCAGTGTATGCACTTGATAGTGCGGCCAATATTTGCTCTCTTTACCAAACCTTAATGGATGGTAACTTGTACGTTTATTGTATTTAGTTCATCCTCCACATTATGTAAACCACACAATTCCGCACAACTCTAACACTCTAACTCAGTAAGCCTCCCTTAACACAAATTTTTATATATATATAGATGCGGGGAGTTCTGTGTTGGAGATTGCTCGAATTGTGTGGTTTATTTTTATTTATGTTTTTTCAAACGAACAAGACTTTATCCGTTTTATGTAGGTTAGTCTTGCCCTCCTCCTCTGGGTTTGATCTCACCCCTCCCCACCAGTTTTAAAGTAGGCAGTTTTTTCCATTTTCCCTGGGCAGGACGGGTCCCCAGAGCCCTTCTCCCTCCAGCGAGGTAGATGAGATAAGAGACTATCTTTCCCAGGAGCAGTGTTAGGACTTACATTATGTGCTGGTGTAGACTGCACAGCCAGTCTGGGTGTTTTTTCTTTATAAAGCTATCTTGGATGAGGGGGAGGGTGCAGTTTGGGCTTGTAGTTGTGCCTCTTGCTTTTCTGTCGTTCTGTATCCGCCTTTCTCCTTGTTTTTGGAAATCCGACGTCAACCGTTATAAAACAGAACTGTATCTGTAGGCCGAGCCGACAGATTGCTGCTAAGTAAACCAGCGCTGGGTGAGGCTGTTCCCATCCTGCAGTCCAGGGGAGAACCTACACACAGATCTATTTTTGCATGGGACGCAGCAAACAGTCCACAGGCCCCCGCTTCACACTACAAATGGTTTCCCCTTCCCTCCCCCCCCCCCCCCCGTGCCCTGAAGCGACTTTGGTCTCGTTCATTGAAGAGAGCTGACCTCCGTCCAGACAGGGAAAGCTTTCTTCCAGCATATTGGACTACGACAGCCAGAGATTGGTCCGTCCCGGTGATGCTGGTCACTACGTCCCCGGAAGGGTCCATTGCCACCCGGCTGCCTATTAGTTCTATTCATGCTCCTCTGCATTTCGCTAAGTGACCTGAGGGGGTATCAGCACGCATCCTCCATCAGGGTGAGTAATGAGGCCACAAATAGCCCTTTTTTTTTCCCCCCTCCTATTGGTCAACATGAGCGGCTAACGCATCACGTGTGTTTGGTTTAAACGACTTTGCTAATCTACTGACAATTAAACCCCTTTGGTGCTGTGAGAGAGGGTCAGAGGCGGCAGCGTGGCCAGGATAGTCCCGAGAGCTTTTATTATGGATATACATTGCAAGCGGGAAGGGGTTTTATCTTCTCTTTACACCCTCTCCCTCTGCTTTTTTTTCCATTTCCATCCCGAATCCCCGTGCCAGCCGTATATATCCTGTGCGATCTGGTCGGGCTTAACGCCTTGTTCAACTTGGCAGAGAATTGTGAGGCGGTCCAATCCATTTGGTTGGCCGCCCATAAACACTGTTTGTAAGTACATACCATTTAACATCTGCATGACATGGACATCAACGTGGTTGTTCCCCTGACTAAATAGTCGTTTTTGACCCTTGATCGGCCGCCATAGTACAAACATGCATATACTTATTGTTTTTCTGCTCAATTTACACCCAAATGTCCATGTTTCACTTAGGACATAGACCCCCAAAGGATTCCCCACTGAGAACCCTCATGGATCCAATAGCACCCAGTACGCCCCACTATCTTGCAGCTGCGAGCTTTTCGTTAGTAAACCCGCCTTTTAGGGTTCGCAAACTTACAAGCGGTACAAGTGTGGCCCCCATATGTACCTGCACGGAAAAAATCTCTTAGAAAGCGGTTTGAGGGGGTAAACGTGGACCCAATCAGCAGGCCGGATTTGTAAAAATGCCGCCGGTCCCGTGCACTTACCTTTGATGGTTGTCTCCTGCCCGCCTTGGCCCCCATGGCACTTGCCACTGTGGTGGACCTCTCCTTGCGCGCCCGCCCATGGCACTTATACCTGTGTGGACCTCTTCTTTGCAAAAAAAGCCGAAACACGCCCATGGCATCTACCTGTGGTGGACCTCTCCTTGGCCCCGGCCCAGGCACTTACCTGTGGTGGACCTCTCCTTGTGCCCGCCCCCCCCCAATGGCACTTACTCGGTGGTGAAGGACCTCTCCTTGCGCCCGCCCCATCGGAACTTACCTGTTGGTGGACGCTCTCCTGCGCCCGGCCCATGTCACTTACTGTGTGTGGACTCCTCCTTGCGCCGCCCATGCACTTACCTGTGATGGCCGTCTCCTCCTTCTGCCGCCGTCCCTCCTTCTCCATTCGAATCCCAGCGTCAATGACGCCCTACGGTCCCCAACGGACGGTGCATAGCTCGCCGCGTTGCCCATGGTCCAGGAATGTCATGATGTCATGATCCAACACATCACACAGACCATACAAAGCCAATCCGCGCTGTCCTGTTGCCGAATGGCACGTAGAGCCGTGTGACGTCACGTGGGATGACTCCGCGACGGTATGATGCGGGGATTCGAATGGAGGCGAGGAGGGGCTGGCGTGGTGAAGGCGGCCACCACATGTAAGTGACTTCCCATCACAGACGATAGGCCCTAGAGCGTGGCAAATGTTATGGGGGCGGACATTTTTTGCATCCCAAATTTTGCCGCTCTAGGCCCTGGCCAATTGGGAAACTCCGCCACTGAACCAAATTGTGTCAATGTTTAATTGCTTCGCCCTGCGTCTCTTCCTCTGCTCATTGCTCAAGGTCCTTGTGCTCCAGTGTGCCCACGCGTACGCCACTGTCAGATGGTGTGTAATAGTAGATAAGGGAGAGTACCAGGACGCCCAGATAAATCTCATGCTTATCATCAAAGTGCAATGTCTGCGTGAGGGGGGTGTATCCGCCAAGTCTGAGCGTGAGTAACACAAAACGCCAGCAGGAAATGGGGCAACACCCAAAATACACCTTCTACTGACACAATCGTCCCCGGTCATAAACCATCGCGCCCGAGATATTTGTCTTTTCATAAAACGGATGCTCTTTATGCCGTGTAGGAAAATGTCATATGGGTTTTCTTTGACTTAATTCTATTGGATGTAGTGGTAGGAAATGGTAGGGTACGGAAATAAAAGGCCGGAGGGGGACGGGGAGGATACACTTGGTAGATTTCAAATCGTCTTACACAGGTTGTAAAGTAAGAAAGTAGAGGATACACCAGTAGAATGGATGGACTCTGCCTCCTTCTCCTGAGACCAATTATTGTCATGTGCCATCTTCTTTCTTCTGGGTCAACGATGGTTAGTATGCATATGCGGATAAAACGTCAGGTCACAAAGGTCAAGTATAGTGCGCTATTCGGGCTTTGAGGAGCTACTTAGGTAGTACTTCGAACTGCATTTGTCCCCAGGTTCTCAGACCCGTGGAATCTTTGACCGAGAGTCTTTTACATACTGGGTCAATTTCTCCATAGTCGTTTCCGTCCCGTATTTCGTTTCAATGAGGGGCTGTTTTACAAGAATGTCGTCGCCATGGCGCTGCAAATAACACCATTTTGGCGCTGATAGGTGCCGCCTGACCATTTTATTATGCGCGGGTATTTTATACATTCTCTATAGGATTAAGTAGTAAAAAACCATTTGTCAAGGGAGGGTTACAACCCTGTGGATCTGGCTAATGAATTCTTTCATTTTTTTTTCCCCCTGTGTTGGCCAATTTTTGGACATGTTCCGAGACGTCGAGGAAGGTGCCCATTTTGCCCGCCCCACATTCTCTCCGCAATCTAGGGGATGTCTCTGGCGATGAAGATATGGCCGCTTATCCTGATTTAGTGCCACTTATGAAGGACTTTAATATGAGTTTCTCCGCCAATAGCTTGAATTTATATAGGATTAGTTTTGGGCCATTCTTGTTGAGGAAACTCTTCCTAATCTTCCCCGATCTATTTCGGTACCTTAAATCTCTTTCCCACGGTCATGGATTTAGTTTCTCCTAACTCAGTCCATAGAGAGGCGTCTGTCAAAACACAGTGTTACTCTGATCTATTGTTGTTCTCCGAGTTACAATAAAGTGTTTAAATGTGGATAAAGTTGGTTTTGTTTGTTGTTTCCTCCCTTTCCAAGAGATGTAGATAAATGTCTCCTATTGTAAGTACTGATGAGAACCTTTGTTAGGACTCCCGTCACTGTGACTTAAAGATTTCCTAGTCGATCATTGTAGAAGTCTCTGTGTTTTTTAGTACTTCCAGCTTGGTGCGACTGGGAAAATGACCCAGGATGGACAATCATCATCAACTCTGGATTTCAATAAGCCGAGTGAGTGGTTAGGGGATTGTTTTAAATTTTAAAAGGACTGATCCCAGAGTTCAATATGTAGTGGGAGATAACTAGATGTGGTGATTGACGTTGATTCTCCTTAGCTGCGGGTAGCCCCTAAATCTGAGGATTGTCCTCCTGTTTGTGACTTCACATCTCGTATGTCCCACCGAGTTTTTTGGACACTGCAATAACCATTCCATTAAGAGTGGCTTAACTACCTAGCTCTGGTAGTCTGTAGAAGTCTGGAAAGAGCCGTCCACCGTCTGCTATAGTTTATCAAGGTATATGTTTCGTTGTTCGGCCGACCCATTCCCTACAAACTTAAATTGCTCTTTGCAGATCCTTATAATTTAACTAGGGGTGAAACTGAGACAATGGAGCACCTGAAAGGTAAAGAATTCGAGGGAGGCATTCATTTTATGGAAACTATTCTGCCTGTCCAAGACAATTGTATAATCATTGCCACCTTTTTAAATTGGCCTTCCGTTTTCTTTTTGAAGGAGATTGTTTACAAATATTTATAGGGTTTCCCTATTGTTTTGCTGATGAGACTCCTAATACTTGAGATTATTACCTTCTGCCAGTTTTATTTAAAAACTTTTGATTTAGTCTAGATGTGTTTCAAGGCTTTTATGATGGACTAATGGCTTCTGACTAGTCTCCTTTATTTTGAAGCTTGATTAATTTTCCTAAAGTGTCTATTTCTTTCAGTGATGGATGCTTTGGATTGGTTAGAGAAGTAAGCACATAATCTGCAACAGTGATATTAGATCTTGTTCTTTGTCACCTAGTTCTGACCCCTAAATGTGTCCTCATTTTGCCTAATCGTGGATTCCAGGGCCTCAATGTATAAGAAAATAAAGGGGTGAAATGGCAACCCTGTCTTGGTGCATTTTTTTTATAGTGAAGGTTTATGGTAGAATACCGGTGGTTTAATATGTTGTTTCCATTGGAGTCAGAGTAGAGGGGACTAATACCGTGAGAAATTAGGGGCCCCGTCAATGTCAATCTTTTGGTATACTTTGAACATATTGTCGCGATTTTCACCCTGTCGAGCTTTTCTCTGAATCCTATGTTCTAGATAACTGTAGGATCTGATAGTTTTACAGTTATGTATAATGGTTCGTTTTCTGCGTATGTTTCCTCCCCCCCCATCCGCAGCTTGTCTCTCATGGACAAAACCTGCTGATTATGTTTTGTTAGTATTAATTACGTTTATTTATAAAGCACCAAGATATTCCGCAGAACGGTACAATGGGTGTACATCGTGAATATACATCACTGAACGAAGGCATACCAAAATAAAGGACAACACAGGTCAAAACAGATACAAAATGGCGATGATGGCTGCTTGGGAGAGCTTCCAAACGTAGAGGAAATACGGGGCAACTGTGAACAAAAGGTAAAGTGGCTGCTCTATTGTGGGTAGCTGATCTTGGATCCGCCAGGGTCCCAGTGCCGTATTTATTCGGCGCTAAAATGTTTGACAATATTTAGATGTCTGAATTGATTCAGTGATAGTGGCTAGTGAATACATTGTATTGTGTATATATCACGTTGAACTCCACATCCGACAACTGCCCCTGGATGTGTGAAACAAAACACAACCTCCAGCGGGAGATAGTTTCTTCTGGCTGCATAGCATGATAACATACAGTTACAGCACAACAGTACAGCACTACAGTGAACAGCACAGTACAGTACGCCCATACATACACACATACAGGTCACGCACCTCCAGTACAGCACATACAGTACAGCACATACAGTACAGCACATACAGTACAGCACATACAGTACAAGGCACATACATACAGCAACATACAGTACAGCACATACAGAACAGCACATACAGTACAGCACATACAGAACAGCACATACAGAACAGCACTACATTACAGCACAGACGTACAGCACAGCACTACAGTACACCGCACACACAGTAACACAGCACTACAGTACCAGCACAGCATATACATACAGCAACATACAGAACAGTCACATACAGTACAGCACATCATACAGCACATACAGACAGCACATACACGTCAGCCACATTACAGTTCAGCACATACAGTACCAACGACACATACAGTACAAGCACAGACATACAGCACATACAGTACAGCACGTGCACAGACATCACACTACAGTACAGCACATACAGTACAGCACATACAGTACAACACAGTACAGACTAACAGCTCACATACCGAACAGCACTACAGTACAGCACATACTAACAGCAACATACCGAACGCACATACCGTACAGCACATACAGTACAGGCACACGCACATACAGTACAGCACACACAGTAATCAACAGCACATACAGTACAAGCACAGCATATACATTACAGCACATAGAACAGCACATACAGTTAACCGCACATAACAGTACCAAAAGCAAACATACAGTACAAACACATACAGTTAACAATACACGAACTACGACAGCACATACAGTACCCTCAGTACACAGTACAGTCAACAGCACATACAGTACAGCACATACTATACAGCACATACCAGTACAGCACATACAGACAGAATACTACCTACATACAGGAAACAGCAACAACAGTCAAGCACATACACAGTACAGCAACACACCTACAGTACAGCACATACGTACACACTCACATACGAACCGCACAAACATACAGCACATACAGTACAGCACACACACAACAGCACATACAGTACAAAGCACATACACACTTACAGCACATACGTACGCACACTACAACAGCACATACATTACAGCAAGCATTACAGTCCGCACAACAATTACAGCACATACAGTACAGCACATACAGTACGCACTAGACAGCCATACAGTCAGCCAACGCACACTACCAGCCTACAGGAACAGAATCAATACATAGATACGGCCCTCAACACCCTACTTTCATGAAACTCTCGGATCAATCGGACTGCGTGTTTTTTGCATCTGTTCTTCGCCCCCAGATTTACGCCTGGAGATTTTGATAATAAAGGCAAATAAGCAATGGCAAATTGGCCCCACAAAACCATTGTTTCAGGAACTGCCTTTTAACATTATCCCCTATACTGAAGCCAAGCTGTCGTCCCATTAGTCGGGGCAGAGGTGATGTCCTTGTTTGCTGGCTCTGCTTGTCACCTACAGGGCAGGCTGGAGAACTGTGGGATACGGTTGTTGAAATGAAGGGCAGTTTAACCACTCGATTGCCTTGTGGATAGCGTTGAGGCGGTGCTCAACCCAGCCCTCAAGTTCCCCTCAATGGTCAGGTTTTGAAGGATATCCACTGCTTCGCACAGTGTCTCAGAAGGCGTCCCTGCTTGAGCATGATGCCTCATCAGTCCTGCTTCGCACAGTGGCTCAATCAGTGACCCAGTCTCTCCGACTGAGCCATTTTCTGATTGAGCCACCTGTTGCTGAGCAGGGATATCCTGGAAACCTGACCTGTTGGGGGCTTGGATTGGGGACTGGAATTTAGCATAACCCCTCTCAGATCAGAGTGATTGATGCCCCATAGATGTGTATGGTGTTAGTTTTCTTTGACAAACCATAGGGGCTCAGGCAGTCACATACACTAAACCCCTTGCATTTCTGCATTGCTATTACCCCTGCAATTGCTTGCAGTTGCTCTAACCCCTTCTGCATGCTTAACCGTGCATTGCTAGTAACCCCCTAGCATTGCTATTTAACCCCTGTCAATTCATTAACCCTGCATTGCTGTTGATTAACTCCCTGCATTGCTAGTGCATACCCCTTGCATTGCTGCATTGCTATTAACCCCTTGCATTGCTGCATTGCTATTAACCCCTTGCATTGCTGGAAACACTGACAGTGAAGACGGTAAAGGTTTCCTCTGCGATTTATCACTGGGCCCCTCCCCCAGCGGCTGCGCACAAAGCTCTGTAACCACTGCACAATTTCATGCACACACATGCAGACACACCAATGCACACACATTGAGACACTGATACACACACACACGTGTTGGTACACACATGCAGACACACTAATGCACACACATACCAAAATTCTATTAATAGTATTCACGTCCGGGCGTGTTCAATTTCCAGTAATTCTCATAATATTTTTTACTCGCTAGTGTTTTTCGCGAGATCGGAGTTTTATCCCCTCCATCTAATAAGATTTATTGTTTGGAGAGGGAAGGAAAGTCAGATTCTGAAAGACCAAACATAACAAGCACGTGTTGAAGGAGTTCCCAAGTGAAGCAGCAATATTGGGGGATGCACTGCTGCAAAATCGGAAGGGCAAATGCCAAAACAAACATAGGCGGTCAAAGAAAACGCCTCAGACGTCCGCTCGCGCATCAGCAGACGCTCGGGTACGGCGCCTCCACGGCCCAACAACTATCAGAAACTACCATCACATAACAACCCTCCACATACACGGCCACCTCTTACAATACTCTCGGCGCCAAAAGCAATATCCACACCTTTTCCGGAAACCTCATAGGGAGAAGGAATGTGAAAAGGAAGGAACCGGATGAACGAACAAGGATGGCCGAGAACAAAAATGAAGAGAAAGGTAAAAAGCCAAAGGACTTCACATTGGGGGAGGCTCGGCGGAGAACGGTGTGTGGGGAAAACGTGCGGGGGGGCTGTAGGTTCAGTACCAATAAAGCTACGGCTGGGTAGGTGGCCACGCTGAACAAATCCAAGCGGAGGCCGCTCCGCGCGTGGGGGTTAGGTGGCAATTAGCCGGGCACGTGGGGAACAAAGGCATAGGGGAGGACCCCAAACGGCAGCGCTACCAGCAATGAGATTCTGTTCAGGTGATGTGGTGTAATGAATCCCACACTGTAACTGCCCTTACTGTAAAGAACCCTTAGTCCTTGTTGCTGGTGAAATCTCCCTTCCTCCAACCTGAAGGGATACCCCGAGTCCTTTGGTACTGCCCGTGGGATGAAAGTTTCTTGTATATGTGACCTTGAAATATTATTTTTACCTAGTTCTTCATTCCCCCAGACGCCAGTCCTACAGTAAACCTGAAACTAAATTTGGGATATCCGGACCCCTGCCATCTCCCCTTTATTTATTTGGTGTCTCGTCTTTCTCTGCAAACGTTTTTCCAGTTCAATAATGCCCTTCCTGTATCGTAAGCTCCAAAACGAATACTCCATATCCCTCAGCAGAATCATCATGGTGTCCCCTGTAGTCTGACCTGAACTGGGTATATCCTCTCATTTGACCAACTCTAAACCCAACCCCTTGAGTGAGCATCAATGGCCCGACATGACAAAGTAAGGGTTTTTCACCATCTAAACAGGCCCCTGTAACAAAAGTGACAGGTATTGTAATTCAGTGGCTTTGGATAGGTCAGGCTTCTGACTTCATGCGAGTAGTTGATAGGATGTTACATGGCTAAGTGATTTTATTTTTACGTTATTTGCAAATCCTGTGCAATCTATAGCAGACAACTGGACACCGACTATCCTCCCCTGAGCCAGGGAGTGTCCTGGGGTGTCAAAAGCTTTGCAAACGTACGAATAGAACATTTCCCTCTGAACAGTTAAACAACAAAAGATACCTTATTCCGATCTAAGCCAATCATCCCGACGGGGCATGTTTACTACTGAAGTCCTCCGCTGCACAACGGGGCAAAAACTCCGTGCATAAAGCAAGCACCAGATTTAAGGAAAGAATGTTACCCCATATAAAGCAACTGTATGTTTATAGTAGTATGTTGTAGGTAATCACAGTTGTGTGAAAAAGAAGTAACCCCTCTTTGATTTCCAATGGTTTGCATATCAGACAAATCCAATCATCGTTCCTTAGCAGGTCTAAAAATTTAGGTACTCCAACCTCAGATGAACAACACACCCTATGACCATAGTTACATATTTTACAGATTAATGAGTTTGAAAAAGACTAGGTCATCAAGTGTCAACCTATGCTATCTAATTTGACAACAGATACTTTATCCTATATCTATACTTACTTTTGATCCAGAGAACGTCCAAACAAGAAAACCCCATTAATGGGAACGTAATTCCTTCCTGACGCCAAGAATGGGCATCGGATTAATCCCTGATCAACCATCCTTCCCATGTATACTTATTTGGTATTCCCTGTATACCTTTCCCATCTAAAAAGAATGTCTAACCTTTTTTTGAACAAACTCTTGCATATCTGCCATCCCAGTCTCCATGGGTAATGAAATTCCCATATTAATACTGTGTCATGATTTATTTACAGAAAATAAAGCCAAATTGGAGAAGCTATGTGTGAAAAACTAAGTACAACCCTTACTGCTTCCATAGGAATTAAAGATGCTAAGTAGCAGACAGGTGCAGCTAATCAATGCCCTTGAGTAATTGATCATCAGCAAGTGTGACCACTCTATAAAGCCGAAGTTTGCATTTTGCTGTCTGAAGGCATTCATGTGTGTGTTAACACAATGCCAAGGAGGAGAAGACATCCGCAAATGATCTTAGAGAAGCAATTGTTGCTGCCCATCATTCTTGGAAGGGTTTATACAGGCCATTTCCAAATATTTAAAAATTCCATCATTCTCCCGTGAGAAGATTATCAAAAGGGGAAACATTCAAGACAGTTGCCAATCTTCCCAGGAGTGGACGTCCCAAAGCAAATTCAACCCCCGGGTCCAGACGTGCAATGCTCAGATAAATTGAAAAAACCCAAGGTTACATCTCAGACTCTACAGGCCTCAGTTAGCATTTAAATTTACAAACAGTTCAATGAAAGTACAATAAAAAAGACTGAACAGTATGAGTTTGTTTGGAAGGGTTTGCCCGAGAAAGACTCTTTCTCTCTAAAAGAACGAAAAAATGGCAGCACGGCTTAGGTTTGCAATGTACGCTCGTAGCTGCCCGCAAACCTGACAGACCCCGGTTCTGTAAAGTGCGTCTGCAAGGGGCCATATTTCGGCATGATTCCTATCTGGCGCTGTTTGTTTTTGCTCCAATGTTTGCGCTACATTTGCAGTGGAGGCTGTGACATGACACCCCCCCCCCCCCCCCCCCCCCCGCCTTGTGTAGCAGAGATTTTTTGCCAACAATAAATCCAATGGATTTTCCGGTTTTGGCCTAAACATTCAATTTTAATTGGAAAAAGTGCTGAGTTTTTATAATCGTATTAAACTCCGCTGAAATTGTGCGAGACGCGATCTAAAATCAATGAACTGTCTCCAGAATCTTTCCGGCCGGCCAATTTGAAAAAAAGCTTATGGTAGGCAGATATAGGAGGGGAGAAATGACAGAGGTTGCTAAAACGGTGGATATTCTCAGGGAAGAAAGCAGAAAAACATAGCATCTCAGCTACAAATCTCCCTAGGAGTCCAGCGCAGGTAAACAGTGTTGCAACACGTTAGTATGCCGTCACTCACATAATATGGATCGGAGTGAAGGTGTGCTAACGTTTAGCGCTGTTTTGTATATCCTGGCCTCAGACTCACAGAATAACACTTCTCTCTGGCGTGGCCTCAGTTTGGGATTTGGGGAATGGAGAGCATTACTGAGAAGTTTACTAGGGTTTGTAAGAACTAAAAGTTGATCTATACGCGCTACACAAAAAGTGATCACTTCTTAAAGTGGTCAAATCACTACAGTAAATGGCTGTGAAACAAATATGATAGTGTGGCAAAGATATGTGCAGATAAAAAATAGTGCAATATAAGGGTGTACTCCTGATACCCCTCTGGCAGGGCCTGTCCTTCCCTGGTCCCAAAACGTTGGCCTGTATTCTCACCATCCCAGGGGGAGCTAATGGCAAAATCAACACAGATAAATCTAATGCGATGATAGTGGCAAAGATGGTCAATAATCAAGCTTAGTTCCTTGGCTTTATGTGGTGGCAGTCGTACTCACAGATATAATGACGTATAAAGCAACTCCAAACGCTCTTCTTGTGTACAAGGTCAGGTGTACCCCAATCAGGATATCCAGAGAGTATGTACCTCAGCTATGGGAGAGAACGGTTCCATAGCACAGATCAACAATGCATAAGGTTTTTATGTTAAGAGAGTAAAAATAGCACTTTACAATATTGCGAATAAAAAAGGCACATAACACATCAGGTGTTTTTGGATACCGTCGCTAGGTACGACGCTCACGCATCGCCTCCGTTTTAAGAATCCAGCCCCGTACTCGTGGGAACACCTGCGACCGTAGCCATCCACTGCTGTTGTTCATTGCCTGGAGTATGCGTCACTACTTCCGTTCGGCTTCCGTTACTCTCATAGACTTGGTAGCGCGTCTACCTCTTACTCGTAACAACTGGTACTTGACTCTCCCCACAACTCGTTTCGCCAATCCGGGTCACTGCTTCAATCAGGACACCCAGAAAGGAGCTAGGGACTCTACCTCTTCCTAATGTTAATGTTAATTTTGTATGTCTGAAGCACTATTCCCATGATCTGTTATTTGTTTATTTGTTATTTACTCGATTGTCACGGGATATGCTTCAGCCGCGCTTGATATTACTGGTGCTAATAAATAAAGACTATAATACATTTACATCACGTTAAGTTGACTTCACTTGGCGTTGTGGATATGGCCAAAGAATGGATGCCTCAATAACCCACAGCCAGTCAAAGTCGCAATCCCCCGGAAACTGGCTTTGCGAGCTAGTGTTAATCGTATTATTATGTTCATTATGTGTATACGTTATGCAGCCGAGTTTATTCTTACTATACTCAAACCACCGATAGCTGACGGAGTTACGGATAATGGGATTTTGATTGGTCTATTCCCCTCGCTCATATCCCATTCCCCTGCGAAAACCTGTTTTTAGTTTAAAACTCAGATCTCAGTCCATTGATATTTGGCACACGACCTCACAAGCAGGTTCCGACTGCAGGGTTCCCGATGCAGGGTTCCCGACTGCAGGTTCCGAAGCAGGGGTGGCATTTCTAAAGGGAACGCAATAGAAATGTATTTTTTACCTCACAGACAACCTGGTGATCCTTCAACATCTACTGTTCTTTCTCATCACCTTAATGATGGTGAGAAAGATAAACTAAACTACAAACCAGCGCTCAACCTATTGTGAATTATGTTGGATAGTGGCATTGGTATATACAACAAGTGAAACAAACAATATATTGTGACAATAATGTGATAAACGTATTATGAAATAACCACTATACATATATACTATAAATGATATAGACCCCAGAACCATCAGATTAAAGGAGAGTATGGGGATGGGCGCCCAGGACTATAAACATAGCTAATCATATAGCTATAAACAAATTTGTTGGTTACAGAGAGCAAAGTCCTTGGCGCACTATCAAGTGCATACACCTGATAAAGCACTTCCTGTTGTTAGAGAACTGTTTGAGAAATTGTCCACAGATTGACTTCCTGGTTTGTCTTTAGATGTTTCTTGATCTGTAATCAAAGAAGACAGGAAACCATTTGCGCAGTATCTCGTGTATATGAAGCCTGCATTCCAACAGCTGCTAGATAACTACATCTATATGGTAAACGTAGGCCTTAAAAGGTATCTTTAAAAAAACCGGCTGTTGGTATCTATGTCGCCGGGTTCCCACCTGGTGTTGCGCTTCCCCGCTCCCATGGTGCCGAGCGCCCAGTGATACACAAACGAAAAAGGCCCAATAGTGTGGTACCAGTCAGTTTAATAAAACAAATAAAAAGACCAACTCATATATTGCACTCACATGCTATATGGTCTAATCTGCAACTATTTAAATGTGCCGTCCGCAAGGCTTGAGGGTGCTGAACCGTGTGTGTGCGAGGGCTGATCCTCGCTTGTATCTCCTCTCCTCGGGGGTGCCGCCACGTCCATATCGCCATGTTCTACACTCAGATTGTCACTCTCCTTACCAACAGCAACCTCCCAGCTGGGGTTTTAGCACGTAGCAATGCTGCAGCTATCTCCACCTCTACGCGCGTTTCGTGTACCGTCTCTGAACGGTCACTTGCCTCGGGGTAACTTACCACTCCCTGAGGTAGTGAACTTCAGAGGTCACAAACGCGCGTAGTGTGGTAGCATAGCTGCACGCATGGCTCGCGTGCCTCAACCATCTGAGGAGTTGGCTTTTGGAATTACGACATCTGAGGTATGACCTGGCGCTCTGACTCTGCCCGGGAGGAGATACACGCAGGATCAGCCTCCCGCACACCCCCACTGGTTCAGCCCCCTCACTGCTTCGGACGCACATTGTAAATCGGTGCAGATAGACCAATATCATGTTAGTGCAATATATGTTTGGTCTTTTTATTTGTTTTATTAAACTGTTGCTGACCACACTATTGGCCTTTTATCCTTTGTTTACCCTGGGCGGATCGGCACCTGTGTGAGGCGGAGCAACACCAGGGTAACCCGGCACATATACCACAACGGTTTAAAGATACCTTTATAAGGCCTACGTTTACCCATATAGATGTGTAGTATCTATCACTGTGTGAATGAGGCTTCAAATTACACGAGATACTGCCAATGGTTTCCTGTCTTCTTTGATTACAGATCAGAAACATCATTAATAAAACCAGGAAGTCAATCTGTTGACAATTTCTCAACAGTTTCTTAACAACAGAATGGATGACATTTATCAGTGTATGCACTTGATAGTGCGCCAAGTATTTGCTCTCTTTCAAACCTTAATGGATGGTAACTGTACTTTTATTGTATTTAAGTTCATCCTCCACTTATGTAAACCCACAATTCCGCAACTCAACACTCTAACTCAGTAGCCTCCCTTAACACAAATATTTATATATATATAGTAGATGGCGGGGAGTTCTGTGTTTGGAGATTGCTCGAATTGGTGGTTTATTATTATTAATTCATGATTTTTTCAATGAACACTGTATCCGTTTTTATGTAGGTATCTTGCCCTCCCCTCTGGGTTTGAGCTCACCCCTCCCCACCAGTTTAAGTAGGCAGTTTTTTCCTTTTCCCTGGGGCAGGACGGGTCCCCAGAGCCCTTCTCCCTCCAGCACGAGGTAGATGAGAAAGAATATCTTTCCAGGCAGTGTTAGGGACTTACATTATGTGCTGTGTGTAGACTGCACAGCCAGTACTTGGGTGTTTTTTCTTTATAAACTACTCTTGGATGAGGGGGAAGGGTGCAGTTTTGGGCTTGAGTTGTGCCTCTTGCTTTTCTGTCGTTCTGTAATCCGCCTTTTCCTTGTTTTGGAAATCCACGTCAACCGTTATAAAACAGAAACTGTAATCTTGTAGCCGACCGAGCAGATTGCTGCTAAGAAACAGCGCTGGGTGAGGCTGTTCCCGTGCATCTGCAGTCCAGTGGGAGAACCTACACACAGATCTATTTTGCATGGGACTGCAGCAAACAGTCACAGGCCCCCGCTTCACACTACAAATGGTTTCCCTTTCCCTCCCCCCCCCCCCCGTGCCTGAAGCGACTTTGGTCTCGTTCATTAGAAGAGAGCTGACCTCCCTCCAGAGGGAAAGCTTTCTTCCCAGCATAATGGACTAACGACAGCAGAGAGTTGGTCCGTCCGGTGAGCTGGTCACTACGTCCCCGGAAGGGTCCAGTTGCCAACCCGGCTGCCCTATTAGTTCTTTCATGCTCCTCTGCATTTGCGCTAAGTGAACTGAGGGGGTTACTCACACGCCATCCTCCATCAGGGTGAGTAATGAAGGCCACAAATAGCCCTTTTTTTCCCCCCTCCTATTGGTCAAATGGCGGCTAACGCATCACGTGTGTTTGTTAAACGACTTGCTAATCTACTGACAGATTAACCCCTTTGGTGCTGTGAGAAGGGTCAGGCGGCGCGTGGCCAGGATACCCGAGAGCTTTTATATGGATATACATTGCAGGGGAAGGGGTTTTAACTTCTCTTTACACCTTCTCTCCCTCTGCTTTTTTTCCATTTCCTCCCGAATCCCGTGCCATCCGTATTATCCCTTGCGATCTGGTCAGGCTTACACGCCTTGTTCACTTGGCAGAGAATTGTGAGGCGGTACAATCCATTGGTTGGCGCCCATAACACTGTTTGTAAGTACATACCATTTACATCTGCATGACATGGACATCAACGTGGTTTGTTCCCCTGACTAAATAGTCGTTTTGACCCTGAGTCGGCACCGCCATAGTAAGCAACATGCAATATATTATTGTTTTTCTGCATCAATTTAACACCCAAAATGCTCCATGTTTCACTTAGGACATAGACCCCCAAGGATTCCCCAGCAGAACCCTCATGGATCCAATAGCACCCAGTATCGTCCCCAGCTTCTTGCAGCTGCGAGGTTTCGTTATAAACCCGTCCTTTAGGGTTCGCAAACTTACAAAGCGGTACAGTGTGGCCCCCATATGGACCTGCACGGAAGAAAATCTCATTAGAAAGCGTTTGAGGTGGGTAAACGTGGACCAACCTCAGCAGCCGGCTTTGTAAAAATGCCGCCGCCCGTGCACTTACCTGTGATGGTTGTCTCCTGCCGCCTGGCCCCGCCATGGCACTTGCCACCTGTGGGTGGACCTCTCCTTGCGCCCCGCCCATGGCACTTATACCTGTGTGGACCTCTTCTTTGAAAAAAAAAGCAACGCGCCCATGCATTACGTACGCTGTGGTGGACCTCTCCTTGCGCCCCGGCCCAGGCACTTACCTGTGTGGCACCGTCTCCTTGTGCCCGCCCCCATGGCACTTACGGTGGTGGACCTCTCCCTTGCGCCCGCCCCATCGGACTTGTACCTGTGGTGGACGCTCTCCTGCGCCCGCGCCATGTCACTACCTGTGTGTGGACCTCCTCCTTGCGCCTGCCCATGGCACTTACCTGTGATGGCCGTCTCCTCCTTTGCCGCCGCCCTCTTCTCCATTCGAATCCCAGCGTCAATGACGCCACACGAGTCCCCAACGGACGGTGCAAGCTGCCGCGTTGCCATGGTACCAGAATGTCATGATGTCATGTCCCATACACACACACAGAGCCACAGAGACAATCCCCGCGCTGTCCATGTTGCCGAATGGCAACGAGGCCGTGTGACGTCACGTGGTGTGACTCCGTCGACGGTATTTGATGTCGGGGATTCGAATGGAGGGAGGAGGGGCTGCGTGGTGAAGGCGCCACCACATGTAAGTGACTTCCCATCAGACGATAGGCCCAGAGCGTGGCAAATGTTATAGGGGGCGGCATTTTTGCATCCCCAAATTTTGTCCGCTCTAGGCCCTGGCCGAATGGGAAATCCGCCACTGAACACAAATTGTGTCAATGTTTAATTGCTTGCCTGGTCTCTTCGTCTCGACCTCATTGCTCAAGGTCCTTGGCTCCAAGTGGTGCCACGCGTACGCCACTGTCAGTGTGTGTTAATAGTAGATAAGGGAGAGTACACAGGACGCCCAGATAAATCTCATGCTTATCATCAAAGTGCATGTCTGCGTGAGGGGGGTGTATCCGCCAAGTCTGAGGCGTGAGTAACAAAAACGCCGCAAGGAAATGGGGGCAACACCCAAAATACCTTCTACTGACACAATCGTCCCCGGTCACTAACCTCGCGCCGAGATATTTGTCATTTCATAAACGGATGCTCTTTTATGCCGTGTAGGAAAATGTCAATGGGTTTTCTTTGACTTAATCTATTGGATGTAGTGGTAGGAAATGGTAGGGTACGGAAATAAAAGGCCGGAGGGGGACGTGGGAGGTGGATATACACTTGGTAGATTTGCAAATCGCTACACAGGTGTAAAGTAAGAAATAGAGGATACACCAGTAAATGGATGGACTCTGCCTCCTTCTCCGAGACCAATTATTGTCATGTGCCAATCTTCTTCTCTCGGGTCAACTGTGTTGAGTATGCATATGCGGATAAAACGTCAGGTCACAAGGTCAGTATAGTGCGCTTCGGCTTTGAGAGAGCTACTTAGAGTACTTCGTAACTGCATTTGTCCCAGGTTCTCAGACCCGTGGAACTTTGACCGAGAGTCTTTTACAGACTGGGTCAATTTCTCCATATGTCGTTCCGTCCCGTATTTTCGTTTCAATTGAGGGGCTGTTTGTAAAGAATGTCAGTCGCCATGCCTGCAAATAACACCATTTTGGCGCTGATAGGATGCCGCACTGATCCAGTTTTTTATGCGGGGATTTATCACATCTCTATAGGATTAAGTAGTAAAAACACCGAACCTTGGTCAATGGGAGGTTCAACCCTGTGATCTGGCTAATGAATTCTTTCATTTTTTTTTCCCCCAGTGTGTTGCCATTGTTTGGACATGTTCCCAGACGTCGAGGAAGGTGCCCATTTTGCCCGCCAATTCTCTCCGACAATCAGGGGATGTCTCTGGCGAGAAGATATGGCCGCTTATCCTGATGTTAGTGCCACTTATGAAGGACTTTAATATGAGTTTCTCCGCAATAGCTTGAATTTATATAGGTTAGTTTGGGCCATTCTTTTGAGGTAAATCTTCCTAATCTTCCCCGTCTATTTCGGACCTTAAATCTCTTCCCACGGTCATGGATTTAGTTTTCGCCTAACTCAGTCCATAGAGAGGCGTCTGTAAAACACATGTTACTGATCTAATTGTTGTTCTCCGAGTTACGAATAAAGTGTTTCAAAGGGTGGATAAAGTTGGTTTTGTTTGTTGTTTCTCCCTTCCAAGAGATGTGATAAATGTTCCCTAATTGTAAGTACTGATGGAACCTTTGTTAGGACGTCCCGTCACTGTTACATTAAAAGATTTCCTATCATCATTGTAAGTCTCTTGTTTTTAGTACTTCCAGCTTGGTGCGACTGGAAAATGACCCATGGATGGTACAATCATCATCAAACTCTGGATTTCAATAAGCCGAGTGAGTGGTGTAGGGGATTGTTTAAATTTTAAAAGGACATCCCAGAGTTCAATATTAGTGGGAGATACTAGATGTGGTGATTGACGTTGAATTCTCTTAGCTGCGGGGTACCCCCATAAATCTGAGGATTGTCCTCCTGTTTGTGACTTCACATCTCATGTCCCCACCGAGGTGTTTTGGACACCTGGCAATGACCAGTTCCCATTAAGAGTGGCTTAATACCTAGCTCGAGTAATCGTAAGAAGTCTGGAAGAGCCGTTCCCACCGTCTGCTATAGTTTAATCAAGGTGATATGTTTCGTTGTCGGCTCGACCCATTCCATACCAAATCTTTAAATTGCTCTTTGCAATCCTTATAATTTACTAGGGGTGAAACTGAGACAATGGACACCTGAAAGGGTAAGAATTCGAGGAGGCATTCATTTTATGGATAACTATTCTGCCTGTCCAAGACAATTGTATATCATTGCCACCTTTTTAAATTGGCCTTCCGTTTTCTTTTTGAAGGAGATAGTTTACAAATATATAGGTGTTTCCCTATTGTTTTTGCTATGATGACTCCTAAATACTTGAGATTATTCCTTCTGCAGTTTATTTAAAAACTTTTGATTTAAGTCTAGATTGTGTTTCAAGCTTTTATGGATGGACTAAGTGGCTTCTGACTAGTCCCTTTATTTTGAAGCTTGATATTTTCCTAAAGTGTCTATTTCTTTCTTCAGTTGATGGATGCTTTGGATTGGTTAGAGAAGAAGCACATATCTGCAACAGTGAATTAGATCTTGGTTCTTTTGTCACCTAGTCTGACCCCTGAATGTTCTCATTTTTGCCTAATCGTGGATTCCAGGGCCTCAATGTATAAGAAAATAAAGGGGTGAAATGGCAACCCTGCTGTGCCATTTTTTTTATATGAAGGTTTATGTAGAATACCGGTGGTTTACAAATTGTTGCCATTGGAGTCAGAGTAGAGGGATCTAATACCGGTGAGAAATTTGAGGGGCCCCCATGTCAATCTTTTGGTAGTACTTTGAACATATTGGCGGATTTTCACCCTGTTCGATGCTTTTCTCTGAATCCTATTCTAGAATAACTGTAGGAGTCTGATAGTTATTCAGTTATGTATAATGGTCGTTATTCTGCGTATGTTTCCCCCCCCCCCATCCGCAGCTTGTCTCTCTGGACAATGCCTAGCTGATTATCTATTTTTATATTATTTGCGTTTATTTATAAAGCACCAAGATATTCCGCAGAACGGTACAATTGTGTGTACAGATCGTGATATACATACTGAACGAATGGCATACTACCAATAAAGGACAACAAGGTCAAAACAGAACCAAAATGGGCGATGAGGGCTGCTTGGGAGAGTCTTACCAACGTAAGGAAATACGGGGCAACTGTTGAAACAAAAGGTAAAGTTGGCTGCTCTCATTGTGGGTAGCTGATCTGGATCCGCCAGGGTCCCAGTGCCGTATTTATTCGGCGGCTAAAATGTGTTGACATATTTAGATGTCTGAATTTTCAGTGATATGGCTAGTGAAACATTGTAATGTGTTATATCACTATAACTCCAACATCCGGACAAACTGCCCTGGATGTGTGAAACAAAACACAACTCCAGCTGGGAGATTTTCTTCTCGGCTGCATAGCCATGTATAACATACAGTACAGCACAACAGTACAGCACTACAGTAACAGCACATACAGTACGCCACATACAGTAACACATACGTACGCAACTCCAGTACAGCACATACAGTACAGCACATACAGTACAGCACATACAGTACAGCACATACAGTACAGCACATACAGTACAGCACATACAGTACAGCACATACAGAACAGCACATACAGTACAGCACATACGAACAGCAACATACAGAACAGCACATACAGTACAGCACATACAGTACAGCACAGCACTACAGTACAGCACACACAGTAACAAGCACATACAGTACAGCACAGCATATACAGTACAGCAACATACAGAACACACATACAGTACAGCACATACAGTACAGCACATACAGTACAGCACATACAGTACAGCACATACAGTTCAGCACATACAGTACAGCACATACAGTACAGCACATACAGTACAGCACAGACATACAACACATACAGTACAGCATCACAGACATACACATACAGTACAGCACATACAGTACAGCACATACAGAACAGCACATACAGTACAGCACATACAGAACAGCACATACAGTACAGCACATCAACAGCAACATACGAACGCACATACATACGCACATACAGTACAGCCAGCACATACAGTACAGCACACACAGTAAGCACAGCAACTACAGTACAAGCACAGCATATACATTACAGCACATCAGAACAGCACATACAGTTACCGCACATACAGTACAGCAATACAGTACACATCAACATACAGTACAGCACATACAGTACAGCACATACAGTACAGCACATACAGTACAGCACATACAGTACAGCACATACAGTACAGCACATACCAGTACACACATCAACCTACATACAGAAAAAACCAGCAACAACAGTCACGCACATCCACAAGATACAGCACAACTACAGTACAGACATACGTAACACTCACATACAGACAGCACAATCACATTACAGCACATACCAGTACAGCACACAATCATACAGCACTAGCAGTACAGCACATACTAATTACAGCACATACGTACGCCATACAGACAGCACAATACATTACACAACATTACAGTTCACGCACATACAGACACAGCACATACAGTACAAGCACATACAGTACCAGGACCCATACAGTAGCCAACGACAGCATACAAGCATACAGACAAATCATACATACGAATAGGCCCTACAGTCAGCCTATTATAACTCTTCGGATAAATCGGACCTGCGTGTTTTTGCATCTGTTCCTTGCCCCCAGATTACGCCTGGAGATTTGATAATAAAGGCAAATAACAATGGCAAATTGGGCCCCACAAACCATTGTTTCCAGGAACTTGCTTTATAACATTAGCCCCTATACTGAAGCCAAGCTGTCGTCCCAGTTAGGGGCAGAGTGATGTCCTTGTTGCTGGCTCTGCTTGTCACCATACAGGGCAGGCTGGAGGACGTGTGGGATCGTGTTGTTGAAATTGAAGGGCATTTAACACTAGATTGCCTGTGTGATAGCGTGTGAGGCGGTGCTCAACTCCAGCCTCAAGTTCCCCTCAATGGGTCAGGTTTTGAAGGGATATCACTGCTCAGCACAGTGTCTCAAAAGCAGTCCCTGCTTGAGCATGATGCCTCATCAGTCCCTGCTTCATCACGGTGGCTCAATCAGTGACCAGTCTCTCCCGACTGAGGCCATTTTCTGATTGAGCCACCTGTTGTCTGATAGCAGGGATATCCTGGAAACTGACCTGTTGGGGGGCTTGGGTTGGGGACTGGAATTTAGCATAAACCCCTCTCAGATCAGAGTGATCTGAGCCCCATAGATGTGTATGGTTAGTTTTCTTGACAAACATAGGGAGTCAGGCAGTCACATACACTAACCCCTTGCAATTTCGCATTCTATTATACCCCTGCAATTGCTGCAGTTGCATCTAACCCCTTGCATTGCTGCATTGCTATTACCCCTTGCATTGCTATAACCCCACCCTAGCATTGCTATTAACCCCTTGGCATTGCTAGTTAACCCCTTGCATTGCTGCTTGCTATTAACTCCCTTGCATTGCTGCATTGCATTAACCCCTTGCATTGCTGGCTGTGCTATACCACGCTGCATTGCTGGAGAACACTGACAGGAAGAGGTAAAGGGTTTCCTCTTCGATTTTATCACTGGCCCCTCCCCCAGCGGCGCGCAAAACCAGCCTCTGTTACCACTGCAAATTTCAGTCCACACCACTGCAGCACACCAATGCACCACCATTGAGACCTGATACACAACACACACCGTGTGGTACACACTGCACACACATGCAGACACACTAATGCACACACATTGAGACACTGATACACGCTGACAATGATACACACACACACATGTGCTGGTACACACATGCAGACACACTAATGCACACACATTGAGACACTGATACACACACACATGTTGGTACACACATGCAGACACACTAATGCACACACATTGAGACACTGATACACGCTGACAATAATACACACACACACGTGCTGGAACACACATGCAGACACACTAATGCACACACATTGAGACACTGATACACACACACGTGTTGGTACACACATGCAGACACACTAATGCACACACATTGAGACACTGATACACGCTGACAATAATACACATACACACACATGTGCTGATACACACATGCAGACACACGAATGCACACACATTGACACATTGACACACTGATACACATACACACACACACGGAGACACACCAATGCACACACATTGAGACGCTGATACAAGCTGACAATGATACACATACACACACATGTGCTGGTACACACATGCAGACACACGAATGCACACACATTGAGACACTGATACACATACACACACACGGAGACACACCAATGCACACACATTGAGACACTGATACACACACACGTGTTGGTACACACATGCAGACACACTAATGCACACACATTGAGACACTGATAAACTCGACCCAATACACATCCACACACATTGACACACTGATACACATACACACACACACACACGGAGACACACCAATGCACACACATTGAGACGCTGATACAAGCTGACAATGATACACATACACACACGTGCTGGTACACACATGCAGACACACACATTAAGACACTGATACACGCACACACATGTGCTGGTACACACAGTCTAAACCCGGCTTTCACAAATTGCCGTTGCCTGATGACTGGGCCCCTAAAATGTACCATCTGGCAGCGAGCGTTTGTGCCGAACGATGCTATTCTGCGCCTGCAAAGCATGATGGGGCACGATTTGTGAGTCACAGCCATGACTGAAAGGTCATAGAGCACAGCGCCACCTACTCCGACAAACCGGGCGTGTGTTGGGGGGGGGGACCGAGAGAGGGGGGCAGTTATGTGCTCCAGGACTCGGCCCACCCTCCCGCCTACTTTAATGAGCTTCGTATTCTGCTGGTTAGTAATATGTTAGTCCGGTTAGGTGTGATCGCAGCTGCACACATGTACGTCAGTGTATTGATGTGACACTGACACTCATGTGTGCAGCGGGGATACAATACCAGCAGACTCACTTACTAACCAGCCGGCAGCGCAGCGTTTAATAACCGAGATCTTCGTTATCACTAGAGACTGGCAAATGTATCCAAATTCGGGCCGTAAAAATTGTGACACATTTCTGATAATATTCCCACCACTGATATACCTGTGCGCAAATAGGTGCACACCTGAAATACCTGTGTGCAAATAGGAGCTCACCTGAGATACCTGTGCGCAAATAGGTGCACACCTGAAATACCTGCGCACAAATAAGAGCACACCTGAGATACCTGCACACAAATTAGGAGCACAGACCTTATCATGCAACATGTGCACAAATAGGAGCAACACACCGGAGAGTGACAACAAATTGTGCCCAATCTGGAGCGGTCACGGGGGCGTACTACAGATAAACCTGTGCACAATAGGAGGTCCGACCAATGGGATCCCTGTGCACAATAAGGAGGCACGTCTGAGGACAACGCTGTGGGCATGGCAAATAGTAAAAGCTCACCTGCGATACCGTCTGTGACGCAACGGGAAGGATCTAAAAAACACCTTGATGACGGCATGAGCACAACTGGAGCTACACATAACACCTGAGATACACTGTGGGTCGCAACTTGAGAGGCTGCAGCTGAGAAAAAATACCTTGTCACAAGGGGATGAAAAGGGAGCTTCAAACGGGGCTGAGATCAACAAACTAGAACACCAAAATAGGTGGGATCATCAAGAGAGTAGGGAAAGAAAAAATGATCGCAGAATATCAGCGCAATGCTCCGAATAGATATCAGACTCAACCAGGTAGGTAAAAATATTATTAAGACTACATAAATGGATACTAGGAACATAACAAAAACCTCCTCCCACGCGTTTCGGGCGAGTTCGCCTTTCTCAACCACTCCTGAGAAAGGGCGAACTCGCCCGAAACGTGTGGAGGAGGCCTTTTGTTTTGTTCCCTGATTATCCCTTTTATGTAGTCTTACTAAATTATTTTACCCTACCTGGTGATTCTGATTCTATCGGAGCAGCGCTGAATCGATCATCCTATCTCTTGTTTTACAATTTTGATCGCGGTTGCGCCAGGAAGTGTGTCACTCACCCCACCCTCCAAGGAACACACAGGCCGGAGCAGCAGAGGGGAACGGACCATTGTGAGTTACGAGAACTCTATCGTAGCTGTCTGCACCTGCGGCGCTTGCCCCACATGGGAGGCGGGTCGTGCAAAGCGGCTCTACCCGCGTCTCCATAAGGCTACTTTCCTGCTCCAACATCTCTCATCAAGCTGGACAGCTGTGGGGGTCGTCCTAGAGTGGACAGACTTTTCCTTGACACAATATTAGCACACCGACCTGAGATACCTGTGTGCAAATAGGAGCTCATCTGAGGTACCTGTGTGCAAATAGGAGCACACCTGAAATACCTGTGTGCAAATAGGAGCTCACCTGAGGTACCTGTGCACAAATAGGAGCTCATCTGAGACACCTGAGTGCAAATAGGAGCTCACCTGAGATACCTGTGCGCAAATAGGTGCACACCTGAGATACCTGTGCACAAATAGGAGCTCACCTGAGATACCTGTGCACAAATAGGAGCTCACCTGGGAAATATGCTAATGTATATATGCAAAGTATATTGAAATGAGATAGATTAGCATATCTCCCATGTATCTCAGTGTGCTCCTTTTTGTCTCTCTCTGTGTTGTTTGTAGGTGTGTTTGATACATACAATGATAGACACAGGTCACACCACGCATGTACACAGATACACAATGACCTGCACAGACACATACCTCTAACACTGGAAGCCTGGCCTTATAGAAACGCTACAAAAAGGAGAATGAATAAAGTATATATTTATGACACATTATATCCTGGTGAAGCTTCCTTCATATTTAGCGACATATATTGGTTTTGCGATTAAGTGACAGTCCTCGGGTATACAACATCTTCTCATCCTTTTCAGAACTTTTAATAGGGTTGCTAGCTTTTCAAAACTAGGCCCAGAAGAACATATTAATTCAAACATACATATTTGGTTTGTAACTAGTTAAAGAATGATGGTGCATGTTTACCAGCGCTCTTCTGCGCGAGCAGGACACCTGGCTGGCCACTGTCATGTGTTTTATGCCAGAAGACTGCTTAGCGAACATGGCCCTCACATGAGGTGAGAAGGCCGCAGTAATTCCCAGTTTTAGGAACTGCGGCTAAGTCATACAGCCTTTCTTAGAAATGTAACAATGGCGGCCATATTTAAGAGACCCCCCGCAAAAAAATCTTTTACAGCTTATTTATTTATTTGACAGTAAACTGTGTGATTAGGAGGAAAAGGGCGATTTCCAGAAGAGAAATACTGGAGGGGGACTCAGTGGGACTGGCAGCAGCGGCGGCTTCATTTTCTCTTACTACTAGAGCCCAAACTAGCCCTGAGCCCTCTCCTTGTATTTCACTGCCTGACATGAGCCGTGCCAACCTGAGACCAGGCTGCTAATAAATATTGCACAAGGGGCTCAACTTGAGATGGTGTCATTGTATCCGCTTGTGATAATGCTGCTGCTGAGGTGTATCGTTACCTGGCTGTCTCCGCTGATGGATAAAGGACACACAGAGTGAGGCCTGTGGGTATCATTACCACACAATGTTCTGGTAATAGGGTGGACGCGGCGGCTGCTGGGAGGCAGATCTGTCCTCTCTGAGGCAAGGAGAGGACAATGAGGCTTGGGGTCATGTAAGGCACATGGAGATGTATCAGATTATGATATGTCATGTCTCTAAGTTCTCCCTACTTATAACTTAGATTGTAAGCTCTTCGGGGCAGGGACTCCTTTTCCTAATGTTACTTTTATGTATAAACAGCGTATTCCTATTATGCCCCGTGTGTTACTGCGGTACAGCGCTGTGTACATGGATGGGGCTCTATACAAATAAAGATGCACGTCCATGATATGTCCGACGTCCCCAAAAACCCACGTCACATTGGTACTGTTCTTATGACTTAAAAACATGACCCTTGAACTCGCCTACAATGGTTCCGGGACAGTAATTCACAGCCTGTGGACCCAGAGGAATTCTGTGCTTCTCCGTGCCACCCCTGGCAACGCCCCTGGTCTCGCCTATGGGGTTTCTATCACTGCCTACTCTACTTGAGCTACGGCGTGCTCAGGGACCGCGTGTGATGATTGACTTCCCTTGGTATCTCTGTGGGGAAATATATCCTGCCGTTTACTCATCAAACAAAGAAGAAAAGGGGGAGCACAGGTGGAGATACACTGAATGACAGATTACACAACTCTGGGATGTACTGTAGGTCCCCAAGTTAGTGAATGGGCTGATGGTGGAGTGTATAATATCAGAAATACTTACACGGCCTTGTGTTATCTCATCAAGGTTTCTTTTCTTTGTCTTCTTTCTGTGTCTTCTTTAAACCAAATTTTTTTCTTCTTCTTGAGTCTTGATGATGGACTCTTCTGATGACCGGCTGCCTTCCTCAGGTGAAGTGTCCCTCAAAAGGAATTGATAACACAGAAATGTATCAGGGAGGGTGTCATTCAATTTCCATGGGGCCACAATTCATAACAAGGTGATAACAGGGATATATGAAAAAGCAGAAATAAAATACTGCGTGCACTCACACGGGCAAGTGTGAGTGGACTCTTGAGGAGGGTATCTCTATTTACACGCCACCCAAAATAGGGGAACGAAAACAATGGATAATCCTATGAAAATGAAAGGATAGCAAAGTTAAAGGGAATGGGGAAAGAATATACGATAATATAGTACTCACAGGGCCACGTGTGAGCCCCCACGTGCAATGGTCTCTTTCCTTGCTGTCTCAGTGTTGTAGCTGTTCTCCCGGATGAAAGAAAATGCTTGCAGATCCAGGTCCAAGTGGCAAAAGTACTTTATATTAAAACACATATAAAACAAAAAAGCCCTTAGGTCTAACGCCGAGGGGTCTAAGGATCTAAAACGCCAGTCTGTCTTCAGAAGATGTGTATCCAGGGCGCGTGGTGCGCAGGCAAACTAAACCCGCGTCCGGGTACAGTCCTTTGCTCCTCTGCCCTGCTTCTAGACGGTGGCCTCACTAGTTCAAAATAGCTCAGAGGTTAGAACAACGCGTTTCGCCCTTTCTTGGGCTTCCTCAGGTTCCGTAGATGGGAGTGTACAATGTCTCTGGTACAGTATATATACACGATTCAAGTAGCCAATCCCATACTACCCTCTGAGACCCCTCGGTGTTAGACCTAAGATCTCGCTGGCACCTTCTCGCATCGATCGCTAGTTGTAAGTTCACTTTCTGTAATAGTATTGTTGTTTTCATATATTATTCTATATAAAGTTATATTCTGCGACTCAGTGCGCTTTTCGCCGCTTTTCTGTTTCCGTTGTTTTCTGTTTATCAAACCGGCGATTTTTTTCACCAAACTTCTGGGGAATTTCGCCAGTGCTGTGAACGATGCGATTTTTAAAGCGCACAAACGTGTCTCCTTTTTTGTACATTTAAAAAAAGTAATTTAAATACACAAATGTTTGCGAAAGGAATTGAGACGAGCTCTCCCTTCTCTAATTACTCAAATTCTGTGCCGCTAGGATCACACTGGCATTGAACGAGTTAAAGCAGCAAAACATTTTTTTTAAATAAATCAGTTCTGTAGTATTGGATAATAGTGACTGTTTAGTTTTTTTAATTCAACTCTTAATGCCATTTATAATGAGTTTTAATATATTGAGCATCCTGTGATTTCTGTAGCAGGCTTTAGCCCACCTCCCCAGCAGTGCAAGATCTGTGCAACACTTTCCTGTGTGTGATAATGTGTTGCCAATATTCCCAGCCGTTTGAGCTGCAAACTGTAACAATAGATAATGTTACCTTAGTAATATAAGGATACATTATAGCTGCTGAGTTACACTGACTGAAGGATTGATTGAAACTGAAAGGCGGCCATTATGTTAGGCACACAATCAGGATTTTGGACAGATGTTTAACAGGAGCACCAAACGATTGCCAGCTCAGGTAAGAAGGTAGAATTATACCTCATCTGTCCGGCCTTCCTGCCTCTCACCTGTCTCCCCTACAATCTATCCTAAACGCTGCTGCCAGAATCACTCTACTTTTTCCTAAATCTGTCTCTGCGTCTCCCCTCCTGAAATCCCTCTCCTGGCTTTTGATCAAATCCCGCATCTCACACTCCATTCTCCTCCTCACTTTTAAAGCTTTACACTCTTGTTCCCCTCCTTACATCTCAGCCCTAATTTCTCGCTATGCACCATCCCGATTCTTACGTTCTGCTCAAGGATGTCTTCTTTCTACCGCCTTTGTATCTAAAGCCCTCTCCTGCCTTAAACCCTTCTCCCTGACTGCCCCACACCTCTGGAACGCCCTTCCCCTCAATATCCCCTCAATATCCCCTCAATATCCGACTAGCACCCCCTCTATCCACATTTAAGACACTCCTTAAGGAAGCATATGAGTAGCTCCATGGCTGATAATTAACACCTTCGCACCTTGCAGACGCACTTACCAGAACGCCTTCCTACTGCCTCTGTACGTTCTTCCTACCGACAAATTAGATTGTAAGCTCTTCGGAGCACGGACTCCTCTTCCTAAATATTACTTTTATGTCTTAAGCACTCCTCCCCTTTATGTGTTATATGTATTATTTATATGCTGGTCACGTGTATTACTGCTGTGAAGCGCTGTGTTCATTAATGGCTCTATATAAATAAAGACATACAATACAATACAATACATTGTCACATGCTTTACATATACAAATAAGGGGGGGGGGGAAGAAACGAAAAAAGTGGGAAAGTAGTATTGCTGTTTTAAAGTCTAATCTTTAATAGCTTCCACTACATAAAGGCTGCTAGAGGGTGTCATTTAACCCACGAGTCCCCCCACAGGTTAGATGTGGGTGTCAGTGCTGTCACAGTGCAGGTGTTGCACGGGAAGGACGGCTGCTGCTTTGCATGCAGCTCAGAGTCAGCACTGCACCCGGGGGAGGGAAAGGCCTCCTGCCCTGCAGAGTACACAGTGCCATGGAAATGATCTCCCTCCTGAATGTGTGGCTGGCTGAGCTTGTAAAGATTCAAATCTCTCCCCAAGCTCTCCGCCTTAACCCCTTCAACCCACACCAAGGACCCGCACGGCATCGGCCTCTTTGCTGCACCGGGGTTAACGTTTTCACTGCCAGAGAGTAGAGGACATGCCTTGCATGTATGTAAACTCTCATTTTCAAACATGTCCTGGGCACAGAGTAAAGCGGACAAGGTTACAGTTACAAACCGGTTTAAAGCTGCAGTCCAAACTGCCGTTTAAAAAACATTTTATATATATATATATATATATATTATATTATATATACACAACGTGTAGAGGTATCTGTACCGTGTTAGCCGAGCTTCAATAATCAAAAAATAAATAGATGATACTTACAATGAATGAAGCAAGCAAAAGGTATACTTAAAAACAGTGTCTCTTGGAATGTTATCTGTGCTAGTCCTTCCCCCGGTGTGTATACACCTATAGGGACCACATAGTAGCACAACTAAAAGTGTGTGTGGATACTATCTCTCACATTTCCACACCTACCAACACCATTTATATCCACTCCCACTCCACACACACCTTTTGTAAAGCACTGTATATACTGTGGGCTCTCCATTCATTTATATTCACACAGATACACACACACACTCTCACATCACTTGCTTTCAGGAACCTTTTGACAAATCTAGCCATAAAACACATCCACACCGGGGGAAGGACTAGCACAGATAACATTCCAAGAGACACTATTTTTAAGTATACCCTTTGCTTGCTTCATTCATTGTAACATCGCCGGAAGAAGAGATCAGTGTATCTCGAAAGCTCGCACAAATAAAAGCATTTCGTTAGCCACATATATAAATATATTGTTTTCCATTCAATATGTGCATCAGTACAATCCACACAATGATAAGTAATTAGCTAAGTTGCCGTTCTCCTGTGATCGATCGTCGAAGATTCGACTCGGGGGTTCACTAAATGGCTGTCACTGCAGCAGAAGAGGACAAATATGCAATGTTCAGTGGGGAAGATCATGTGACCAGGCAGTCGCTAGATACAATTGGTGCACTGCTAGAGAGGGGGCAGGGCTCAAAAAGGGGCGTGCCAGAGCCTGTTTCAGAAGAGGAAGGGGATGTCACTTTGTAAAATGGTCGCTATATAGACATAAAAATTCTCATTTCATTAAAATACATTCAAAATGTCTTTACATTTAAAATTTAAAGGGAGATTTTTATATATTTTTTTTAATGCTACAAGTATTTTCTCATAGTATAGAACTGATGTATTAAACACCAGTACGATATCGCGAGAATTGCAGATTTAATGTAGGAAACAGCCGAAGCCATGAAGGAACTTGGACAGCGGATTTGCGGGACTCGGGTAAGTTGTCCATGCAGTGATGTCCCAGCAGGGGGGAGATCGGTACGGCAAGGAAGAGCGACCGGATTCTTTATTGAACTGTGAGACTATAAGTAGGTCTCCGGAGGCAAATGCAAGGCGATAAGTGCTGTGTACGGGAGGGGGGAGGGGAGGGGGAGGGGCTGATAGTTGGGAAACATCCAGAAAGCATTGGAAGGTGATGTAGGGAAGGTGTATATCCCAGTATTAGTCCCAGTATAAGGCTGGGACCATGGTGCTTTCGCCAGTGCGGAGGCTGGTCAGTGAGCGGGTGCTTATCTCAACACGGTGGACGGGCCGTGGGGGGGCGTGCCTGGGGTGTGTGCCTAGGGGCGTCACGGAGCTGGTTCGCCCTCATTGGGTGAACCGCTAACATTAGCGCCTATCGCGCCAAGAAATCAGTTTGAACTGATTTCATGCGCAACGCGCGCCCCCTCCCGCTTATGCACGCATGCGCCCGCACGCCGCATGGACGTTCACTCGGCGTGCAGGTCTGCTGTAACATGGCCCAGTATTAGTCCCAATATTAGTCCCAGTATTAGTCCCAGTATTAGTCCCAATATTTGTCCCAGTATTAGTCCCATGTATTAGTCCCAGTATAACTCCCAGTATTAATTCCAGTATTAGTTCCAATATTAGTCCCAGTATTAGTCCCTGTTGTGAAAAGCGTGAATAAATAAGAGTCATCTGAGGATTATTTTGCAGAATAACATATAAGTTTATTGCAGTGTACGGTGCACACGCAGGAGGCAGTTTCAAAATAAAACTCCCCCAACGACATGGTGGCATACAGGCCTTATTTATACACAAAATACTACGCCCACGCCCCCTAAACGAGGTTGCTTGTGCGTCACTACGTAAGCATATAAGATAAACAAAATATGAACATGAACACATCGAGTTAATAATATTATTATGGGATTCATATTAGAAATGAAATGCCTCAGCAATAACACCTTATACAAGCCGATGACTTTTCCTCTACATACGGGACTTCATGGGCACCTCCCTCGGAATGCGAGACATGGTGTTATCTATCTTTTATTTTCATAACATTTGCGCTTTTTCTCCCCTCTTCAAGGTCTTTTTGTAGTTAGCTGAACAGCTTAATATCAAAACCTTCAGGAGCCGAAAAGAAAAAAAATGTGTCTTTAAACTAACTTCCATACCAACTTTCATACAGACAATAGACAATATCAGGCACCTAAGATGGATGCTGACTTAAAATGGCGGCTTAGATCCTAGTGCTGTTTGTCAGACCTCCCCCCTCCTTACATCATATTCTCACTTTGTCACTGTATTAGTCTCAGTATAAGTCCCTGTGTAAATTCCAGTATAAGTCCCATGTTTTAGTCCCATGTATTAGTACCAGTATTAGTCCCAGTATTCATCCCAATATAAGTCCCAATATTAGTCCCAGTATAACTCCCAGTATTAGTCCCAGTATTAGTCCCAGTATTAGTCCCAGTATAACTCCCCTTATAACTCCATAAGCCCATTTAGTCCCAGTATAACTCCCAGTATTAGTCCCAGTATAACTCCCAGTATTAGTCCCCAGATGGTCCCCATATAGCTCCCAAATTAGTCCAGTATAAGTCACGTATAAGTCCCAGTATATCCCAGTAGTAGTCCCGTATAATCCCATGATAGTCCCAGTATAAGTCCGAAGTCCATATAGTACTAGTATTGAGTCCCAGTATAGTTTCCCAGTATATCCCAGTATAAGTCCTCAGTATAGTCCCCAGTATAATTCCCAGTATTGTTCCGTATAAGTCCCAGTATAAGTCCCAGTATAAGTCTCAGTATTAGTCCCAGTATAGGTACCAGTATTGGTCCCAGTATAAGTCCCAGTATAAGTCCCAGTATAAGTCCCAGTATAAGTCTCAGTATTAGTCCCAGTATAGGTACCAGTATTGGTCCCAGTATAAGTCCCAGTATAAGTCTCAGTATAGTCCCAGTATGACCAGTATTGGTCCCGATCAGTCCCAGTAATAAGTACCCAGTATAAGTTCCGTATAAGTCTCATATTCCCAGTATAGTCCCAGTATAAGTCCCAGTATTAGTAGTCTCAGTATTAGTCCTCAGTATTGTCCAGTAATCCCAGTATTAGTCCCATATAGCCCAGTATTAGTCCCAGTATTAGTCCCCAGTATAGATCCCAGTATAGGTACCATAACGTCCCAGTATATCCCATGTCCCCATATAAGTCCCAGTTTAGTCCAGTATATATCCCAGTATAAAGTCCCGAGTAAATCCCAGTGTATAGTCCCAGTATAAGTCCCAGTATTAGTCCCAGTATTAGTCCCAGTATAGTCCCAGTATTAGTCCCAGTATAGGTACCAGTATAAGTCCCAGTATAAGTCCCAGTATAAGTCCAGTATAAGTCCCAGTATAAGTCCCAGTATTAGTCCCAGTATTATCCCAGTATAGGTACCAGTATAAGTCCCAGTAATAGTCCCAGTATAGGTACCAGTATAAGTCCCAGTATAAGTCCCAGTTAAGTCCCAGTATAAGTCCCAGTATAGGTCCCAGTATAAGTCCCAGTATAAGTACCAGTATAATAGGTACCAGTATAAGTCCCAGTATAAGTCCCACTTATATTCCCAGTATTAGTCCCATATAATCCCATAGGTACCCAGTATAAGTCCCAGTATAAGTCCCAGTATAAGTCCCAGTATAAGTCCCAGTATAAGTCCCAGTATTAGTCCCAGTATAAGTCCCAGTATAAGTCCCAGTATAAGTCCCCAGTAATATTCCCAGTATTAGTCCCCCAGTATTAGTCCCAGTATAGTCCCAGTATAGTCCCAGTATAAGCCCCAGTATTAGTCCCAGTATTAGTCCCATATAGGTACCAGTATAAGTCCCATGTATAAGTCCCAGTATAAGTCCCCAGTATTAGTCCCGTATTAGTCCCAGTATTAGTCCCAGTATAGGTACAAGTATAAGTCCCAGTATAAGTCCCAGTATAAGTCCCAGTATTAGTCCCAGTATTAGTCCCAGTATTATCCCAGTATTATTCCCAGTATTAGTCCCAGTATAGGTAACCAGTAAAAGTCCCAGTATAATGTCCCAGTATAGTCCCAGTATTAGTCCCAGTATTGTCCCAGTATAGGTCCCAGTATAGGTCCCAGTATAAGTCCTAGTATAAGTCCCAGTATTAGTCCCAGTATAGGTCCCAGTATAGGTCCCAGTATTGGTCCCGCCATTCCTAAGTCCCAGTATGAAGGTCCCAGTATAAGTCCCAGTATAGGTACAGTATTGGTCCCAGTATAAGTCCCAGTATAGGTCCCAGTATTGGTCCCAGTATAAGTCCCATGTAGAAGTCCCAGTATAAGTCCCAGTAAGTCCCCAGTATAAGTCCCAGTATAGGTCCCATTAAGTGCCCATATAAGTCCCATTATCAGGTACCAGTATAAGTCCCAGTATAAGTCCCAGGTATAAGTCCCGTATAATTCCCCGTATTAGTCCCATTATAGGTACAGTATAAGTCCCTATAAGTCCCAGTATAAGTCCCAGTAATAGTCCCAGTATAGTCCCAGTATTATCCCAGTATAGGTATCCCAGTATATATTCCCAGTATAAGTCCCAGTATAAGTTCCCAGTAAAAGTCCCAGTATAAGTCCCAGTATAATTAGTCCCAGTATTAGTCCCAGTATAAGTCCCAGAGGCCCAGCCGTATTTCCAGTTATAGTCCAGTATTAGGTCCAGTATAATCCAGTATATCCAGTAGATCCGTTATTAGCCAGTAGTCCCAGTATTAGTCCCAGTATAGGTACCAGTATAAGTCCCAGTATAAGTCCCAGTATTAGTCCCAGTATTAGTCCCAGTATTATGGTCCCAGTATTAGTCCCAGTATTAGTCCCAGTATAAGGTACCAGTATACGTCCCAGTATAGTCCCAGTATAAGGTCCAGTATTAGTCCCAGTATTAGTCCCAGTATTAGTCCCAGTCCTTGGTCCCAGTATTAGTCCCAGTATAAGTCCCAGTATAAGTCCCAGTATAAGTCCCAGTATAGTCCCAGTATAGGTCCACAGTATAGGTCCCAGTATTGGTCCCAGTATTAGTCCCAGTATAAGTCCCAGTATAAGTCCCAGTATAGGTACCAGTATAAGTCCCAGTATAAGTCCCAGTATTAGTCCCAGTCTTAGTCGTCCCAGTATAAGTCCATTATAAGCCCAGTATAAGTCCCAGTATAGTCCCAGTATAAGTCCCAGTATAAGTCCCAGTATAAGTCCCAGTATAAGTCCCAGTATACATAATCCCAGTAATTAGTAGTCCCAGTATTATTCCCATATGGTACGTTTCCCCGTTTAGTCCCCAGTCTACGTCCCAGTATTTGAGCCCCTGATATTAGTCCCATAGGTACGAATCAGTCCCAAGTTCTAAGTCCCAGTATAAGTTTCCCGTAGTTCCCAGTTAATTGTCCTCAGTATAATCCCCAGTATATGTCCAGTAATAGTCCCTATATAAGTCCCGTAGATAAGTCCCAGTATAAGTCCCCAGTATAGTCCCAGTATAAAGTCCGTCTACCCAGTATTAGGTCATCGATTATAGTCCCAGTATACTCCCAGTAAAGTCCCGTATAAGCCCAGTTCCCGTATTAGTCCCTTAGCGTATTGCAGAGTCCCAGGCCAGTAAAGTTAGTTATCCAGTATAGAGTGCCCAGAGCCAGTATAGTCCAGAGTCCATATAAGTCCCAGTATGAAGTCCCAGAGTCATAAAGAAGTCCCGTTATAGGTCCCATGTCTATAGTCCATTAGCCCAGTAAACTATATCTCCCAGTATGTCCATATAATAGTCCCATATAGTCCCCAGTATATGTCCCCAGTATTAGGTCCCAGTATTATTCCGGTCCCAGTATGTACTCCCATTATAGTCCCGATTGGTCGAAGGTCCCAGTATAGTCCAGTATGGTCCCAGTATTTCCCATATCCCGTATATCCATGTCAGAAGTTCCCGTATTAGTCCCAGTATAGTCCCGTATAGTCCCCTATATAATCCCTAGTATAAGTTCCCAGTATAGTCCCAGATAGGTCCCAGTTGATCCCGATGGTCCCCAGTATTGGTCCCATAATAAGTCCCAGTATAGTCCCAGTATAAGTCCCCGTCTAATTCCCAGTGATAGGTGCCATATGGTCCCAGTATAATTCCCTATTAGTCCCCCCAGTATAAGTCGTAGTAAATTCCCAGTATAGTCCCAGTATAGGTCATATAAGGTCCCAGTATTGGTCCCCGTATAAGTCCCGAGTATTCGTCCGTATAAGTCCCAGTATAAGTCCCATAATAGGTACCATGGATTGGTCCCATCTAAGTCCAGTATAGTCGCCAGTATTAGTCCCAGTATTAGTCCCAGTATAGGTCCCAGTATAAGTCCCAGTATAGGTCCCAGTATAAGTCCCAGTATAAGTCCCAGTATAGGTCCCAGTATAGGTCCCAGTATAGGTCCCAGTATAGGTCCCAGTATAGGTCCCAGTATAGGTCCCAGTATTAGTATTGTTCAGGTTATAAGCTGTATGGGTGGATGTGAAACCTCCTGTCACCGGGATGCTGGGACAGGCTCTCTGCCCATAGATTGTAGTGTTGCTATATCAATGCACTTTGCTCTAAACTAGGGGT